>SJYX01023020.1:770211-803473 GCA_006410675.1 Oreotragus oreotragus | reverse complement strand
TCTTGTTTTTGTTGACTGTATAGAGCTTCTCCATCTTTGGCTGCAAAGAATATAATCAATATGATTTCGGTGTTGACCATCTGGTGATGTCCATGTGTAGAGTCGTCTCCTGTATTGTTAGAAGAGGATGTTTGCTAAGACCAGTGCATTTTCTTGCAAAACTCTATTAATCTTTGCCCTGCTTCATTCCGCATTCCAAGGCCAAATTTGCCTGTTACTCCAGGTGTTTCTTGACTTCCTAGTTTTGCATTCCAGCCCCCTATAATGAAAAGGACATCTTTTTTGGGTGTTAGTTCTAAAAGGTCTTGTAGGTCTTCATAGAACTGTTCAACTTCAGCTTCTTCAGCATTACTGGTTGGGGCATAGACTTGGATTACTGTGATATTGAATAGTTTGCCTTGGAAATGAGCAGAGATCATTCTGTCATTTTTGAGATTGCATCCAAGTACTGCATTTTGGATACTTTTGTTGACCATGATGGCTACTCCTTTTCTTCTGAGGGATTCCTGCCCGCAGTAGTAGATAGAATGGTCATCTGAGTTAAATTCACCCATTCCAGTCCATTTTAGTTCACTGATTCCTAGAATGTTTACATTCACTCTTGCCATCTCTTATTTGACCACTTCCAATTTGCCTTGATTCATGGACCTGACAATCCAGGTTCCTATGCAATATTGCTCTTTACAGCACCGGACCTTGCTTCTATCACCAGTCACATCCACATCTGGGTATTATTTTTGCTTTGGCTCCATCCCTTCATTCTTTCTAGAGTTGTTTCTCCATCGATCTCCAGTAGCATATTGGGCACCTACTGACCTGAGGAGTTCCTCTCTCAGTATCCTATCATTTTGCCTTTTCATACTGTTCATGGGGTTCTCAAGGCAAGAATACTGAAGTGGTTTGCCATTCCCTTCTGCAGTGGACCACATTCTGTTAGACCTCTCCACCATGACCCACACATCTTGGGTTGCCCCATGGGCATGGCTTAGTTTCATTGAGTTAGACAAGGCTGTGGTCCTAGTGTGATTAGATTGACTAGTTTTCTGTGATTATGGTTTCAGTGTTCTGTCTCAGCCACATAGATTTTTCTTAAACTCTGAGTTGTTATGACAACAATCTTTAAAACTAACTTTCTTTAAGCCTAGAGCTAATGATTACACAACAAAACAACTCATCTTTCTCAAAGGTATGTTTTTCCTTAAGCTCTGTACTACTGATTGAAGGCAGGAGGAAAAGAGGATGACAGAGGATGAAATGGTTGGATGGCATCACTGACTCAATGGACATGAGTCTGAGTAAGCTCCAGGCATTGGTGATGAACAGGGAAGTCTGGTGGCTGCAGTCCATGGGTTCACAAAGAGTTGGACCAGACTGAAGGTCTGAACTGAATAATTATATAACAACAATGTATATTGCTTGAGGACATGTTTCTCTTTCTTAACAGGAACCTTCTGACTAATCTTGTTAAAAGAAAAACACGAATACAGTATACAAACACATATATATGGAATTTAGAAAGATTGTAATGATAACCCTATATGTGAGACAGCAAAAGAGACACAGATGTAAAGAACAGACTTTTGGACTCTGTGGGAGAGGGAGAGGGTGGGATGATTTGGGAGAATGGCATTGAAACATGTACGCTATCATGTAAGAACAAATCACTAATCTAGGTTTGATACAGGATACAGGATGCTTGGGGCTGGTGCACTGGGATGACCCAGAGAGATGATATAGGGAGGGTGGTGGGAGGGGTGTTCAGGGTTGGGAACTCATGTACACCTGTGGTGAATTCATGTCAATGTATGGCAAAACCAATACAGTATTGCAAATTAAAAAAAAAAAAATTTAATTAAAAAAAAAGACTTGTTTGAGTGGGTTTGGTAAGATCTTTCTATTGTTAGTCCTATTCTTGTTACTTTAAGATCTATGTTGTGTGAGTGGGTCTAGTTAAAGTATATAAGGCCCCTTCTGATGTCTGTCAGAAGCTTTCTCTGTCCTTTTTCACTGTAATAAAACTTCTGCCACACAAAGCTCTGAGTGATCAACCCTGGTCCCTGATCCCAAAGCTAAATCTTCTTCAGAGATTATGAATCTGACATTATTCACTCCAAAGTATCAGTAGGATAGGTGTAGAAATGAATGTCATATATTATGTTACCCATTTGTACCCATAAAACAATTCCTTACTTGCTTTGCAGCCTTTTTTTTTCCTCCCAAATATCTTACTCTTTCCCTTCATTTCTGCAACCTTTCCCCTCTGCCACCTGGAGGTCCTTGGGAGTAGCAAAGATTGGAGTCATAACTCTAATTTAAGAAATTCTATTTTCAATTTACAGTCTTCCCTTTTTTCCCAGTAAGAATTCTTTCTGTGATATTTAGATTAAAATAGATGTTAAATAAAGATCTCCTGAAAGAAAAGGGGTTTATGATATCCCAGCAGAACTGCACAGCTGATGTAAATAGCTACAGCATTTGTTGATTTTAAGGAAGTGCCTTGCTGACTTATGATAGAATGATGGAAATCACCTTTGTTATAATGCAGATATACTCAAACTGAATGACAGGCAGTAGTAGAAACACATCTTGCCCACATAAGGTCATTACCAAATTCATCAGCAGCATTCTGTTTATACTCTATTATACCAAATCTTTTGCATTGTAATATTTATGTATATATCTGTCTTTCCTAGTAGACTGTGAGCTGTTTAAGAATTGAGATTTTATCTTATTAATTTCTATGTCCCCAGGGCCCAGTATAGTCTGGACACAAAATAAGCACTCAATGAGTAATTGCTGAATGAAGAAATCATGAATTAAATCATGTCTACAAATTCTCATATCACAAATACTGCAAAGGCTTGAAGAATGTAATGAATTATTCACATCATTGTTACATGGTCTTTTGCAAATCATCTGTCATGAGGGAGACTTTCTTTTGTTTTATTAGCATTATTAAACAATGTTCATACAACACGCACCTATTTTCTGAGTGACCAAGATCCTACCTTATAAGATTCAAACATTCCTTTAGTACTTTTTCTTCCTATCCAGTAACCTCGTAATCCAAGTTGCAACGTCATTTAATGTATAAAAACATAGTGACAAGGAAAATATTTAACTTCCCAAGTTTCAAGATGCTTTAAAGATCAATCACCTAGTATAACCCCTTCAAATAACAGATGAATCAACTCTTATCCCTGGGAATCTTAAGTCATTCACTTTCACACAGTTGGTTAGTGAAAACACTTTACCTTTATCCAGTGTATGGTTACCCAAGAAATTGTTCCTTTATGTAAGGACTTTGAGCTTCCCTGGTGGTTCAGTGGTATAGAATCTGCCCGCGATGCAGGAGACACAGATAGACATGGGTTCTATTCCTTGGTAGGGTTGATCCCCTGGAGGGAAAAATGGCAACCCCCTTCAGTATTCTTGGCTGGGAAATCAGCCAAGGAGGAGCCTGGTGGGCTACAGTCCATGCATTGCAAAGGGTTGGACATGACTGAGTAGGCATGCTTGAAAGGACTTCATATCTTTATCGCGTGGTACATTTGCTTTCCAAGTTCCTTCTCCTGGAAAACTGGCCATTCCTTTGGCCAATGTTACTGGAACTTAACTGGACATGGAACAAGAGACTGGTTCCAAATATGAAAAGGAGTATGTCAAGGCTGTATATTGTCACCCTGCTTATTTAACTTCTCTGCAGAGTAGATCATGNGTATACAAACACATATATATGGAATTTAGAAAGATTGTAATGATAACCCTATATGTGAGACAGCAAAAGAGACACAGATGTAAAGAACAGACTTTTGGACTCTGTGGGAGAGGGAGAGGGTGGGATGATTTGGGAGAATGGCATTGAAACATGTACGCTATCATGTAAGAACAAATCACTAATCTAGGTTTGATACAGGATACAGGATGCTTGGGGCTGGTGCACTGGGATGACCCAGAGAGATGATATAGGGAGGGTGGTGGGAGGGGTGTTCAGGGTTGGGAACTCATGTACACCTGTGGTGAATTCATGTCAATGTATGGCAAAACCAATACAGTATTGCAAATTAAAAAAAAAAAAATTTAATTAAAAAAAAAGACTTGTTTGAGTGGGTTTGGTAAGATCTTTCTATTGTTAGTCCTATTCTTGTTACTTTAAGATCTATGTTGTGTGAGTGGGTCTAGTTAAAGTATATAAGGCCCCTTCTGATGTCTGTCAGAAGCTTTCTCTGTCCTTTTTCACTGTAATAAAACTTCTGCCACACAAAGCTCTGAGAGATCAACCCTGGTCCCTGATCCCAAAGCTAAATCTTCTTCAGAGATTATGAATCTGACATTATTCACTCCAAAGTATCAGTAGGATAGGTGTAGAAATGAATGTCATATATTATGTTACCCATTTGTACCCATAAAACAATTCCTTACTTGCTTTGCAGCCTTTTTTTTTCCTCCCAAATATCTTACTCTTTCCCTTCATTTCTGCAACCTTTCCCCTCTGCCACCTGGAGGTCCTTGGGAGTAGCAAAGATTGGAGTCATAACTCTAATTTAAGAAATTCTATTTTCAATTTACAGTCTTCCCTTTTTTCCCAGTAAGAATTCTTTCTGTGATATTTAGATTAAAATAGATGTTAAATAAAGATCTCCTGAAAGAAAAGGGGTTTATGATATCCCAGCAGAACTGCACAGCTGATGTAAATAGCTACAGCATTTGTTGATTTTAAGGAAGTGCCTTGCTGACTTATGATAGAATGATGGAAATCACCTTTGTTATAATGCAGATATACTCAAACTGAATGACAGGCAGTAGTAGAAACACATCTTGCCCACATAAGGTCATTACCAAATTCATCAGCAGCATTCTGTTTATACTCTATTATACCAAATCTTTTGCATTGTAATATTTATGTATATATCTGTCTTTCCTAGTAGACTGTGAGCTGTTTAAGAATTGAGATTTTATCTTATTAATTTCTATGTCCCCAGGGCCCAGTATAGTCTGGACACAAAATAAGCACTCAATGAGTAATTGCTGAATGAAGAAATCATGAATTAAATCATGTCTACAAATTCTCATATCACAAATACTGCAAAGGCTTGAAGAATGTAATGAATTATTCACATCATTGTTACATGGTCTTTTGCAAATCATCTGTCATGAGGGAGACTTTCTTTTGTTTTATTAGCATTATTAAACAATGTTCATACAACACGCACCTATTTTCTGAGTGACCAAGATCCTACCTTATAAGATTCAAACATTCCTTTAGTACTTTTTCTTCCTATCCAGTAACCTCGTAATCCAAGTTGCAACGTCATTTAATGTATAAAAACATAGTGACAAGGAAAATATTTAACTTCCCAAGTTTCAAGATGCTTTAAAGATCAATCACCTAGTATAACCCCTTCAAATAACAGATGAATCAACTCTTATCCCTGGGAATCTTAAGTCATTCACTTTCACACAGTTGGTTAGTGAAAACACTTTACCTTTATCCAGTGTATGGTTACCCAAGAAATTGTTCCTTTATGTAAGGACTTTGAGCTTCCCTGGTGGTTCAGTGGTATAGAATCTGCCCGCGATGCAGGAGACACAGATAGACATGGGTTCTATTCCTTGGTAGGGTTGATCCCCTGGAGGGAAAAATGGCAACCCCCTTCAGTATTCTTGGCTGGGAAATCAGCCAAGGAGGAGCCTGGTGGGCTACAGTCCATGCATTGCAAAGGGTTGGACATGACTGAGTAGGCATGCTTGAAAGGACTTCATATCTTTATCGCGTGGTACATTTGCTTTCCAAGTTCCTTCTCCTGGAAAACTGGCCATTCCTTTGGCCAATGTTACTGGAACTTAACTGGACATGGAACAAGAGACTGGTTCCAAATATGAAAAGGAGTATGTCAAGGCTGTATATTGTCACCCTGCTTATTTAACTTCTCTGCAGAGTAGATCATGTGCAACGCTGGGCTGGAAAAAGCAAAAGCTGGAATCAAGATTGCCAGGAGAAATATCAGTAACCTCAGATATGCAGATGACACCACGCAAATGGAAGAAAGTGAAGAGGAGCTAAAAAGCCTCTTGATGAAAGTGAAAGAGGAGGGTCAAAAAGTTGTCTTAAAGCTCAACATTCAGAAAACGAAGATCATGGCATCTTGTCCCATCACTTCATGGGAAATAGATGGGGAAACAGTGGAAACAGTGTCAGACTTTATTTGGGGGGGGGGGGCTCCAAAATCACTGCAGATGGTGACTGCAAAGCCATGAAATTAAAAGACTTTTACTCCTTGGAAGGAAAGTTCTGACCAACCTATATAGCATATTAAAAAGCAGAGACATTACTTTGCCAACTAAGGTCCGTCTAGTCAAGGCTATGGTTTTTCCAGTGGTCATGTATGGATGTGAGAGTTGGACTGTGAAGAAAGCTGAGCACCGAGGAATTGATGCTTTTGAACTGTTGTGTTGGAGAAGACTCTTGAGAGTCCCTTGGACTGCAAGGAGATCCAACCAGTCCATTCTAAAGAAGATCAGTCCTGGGTATTCATTGGAAGGACTGATGCTAAAGCTGAAACTCCAGTACTTTGGCCACCTGATACGAAGAGCTGACTCATTGGAAAAGACTCTGATGCTGGGAGGGATTGGGGGCAGGAGGAGAAGGAGACGACAGAGGATGAGATGCCTGGATGGCATCACTGACTCGATGGATGTGAGTCTGAGTGAACTCTGGGAGTTGGTGATGGACAGGGAGGCCTGGCATGCTGCAATTCATGGGATCGCAAAGAGTCGGACACGACTGAGAAACTGAATTGAACTGAACTGACAGACACAAAAACCTTCAGCCTCTTGATCATCCATCTTTGAATTCCTTTGATTAAAATAAAAATCAGTATCTTTGTCAGCTACTCATTTATGTTTACCAAGCTTACCATGTTCTAACAAGTATCTCTCTACTTTTACATGAGTCAACCCCTGGCTGCCACTCTGACCTTGCTGCACTGACACCTCCCTTATATTATTTCAGAATTCTGTATTTTCCATTTTGTCAGATATATTCCATGTCCTAAGATGTTAATGTCAACGCTTTTTCTCTTTCTAGTGTCATGTAGTGTCACTTACTGGCCATCAATCCTGGACTTCAGAGGACAGTCAACACTGATCTTCGTAACAATGTTGGAAACTTTCAACTTACTGAGGAAAGCAGAATGTCCTCCAGGCTCCTGCAGAACATAGTCAGCTAGTGAGTTTGCAGGCCTTATGCAGTTTATCTACTTCAGTAGACAATTCCTTGCCTCTTTATTTTTATCTTTTCTTCCACTATATGCCATTTTAGTTTTGGTATTTATATCTCACTTAGTGAGATCTATCACTTTCTCCAACTTCCAAAAGCCCATATAGCAGTGTGTTAGTACTGTCTTCTCTCATCCTCGTCAAAATATATAACCTGTATTATTATGGGAGAGTGTTTGCAATTGATCTAGCTCCTTCAAGCTCCAATCCCATGAATACGCAATTCCTACCACTACTATTAAATTAGCATTTCCTGTCTTTCCTTTGGTATGTCATCCTCTTTCTTTTTTAGCAAACTTAGTACATATCTGTCCAGACTCTACTGTCACTTAATCTTAGTTTTTACTTTCTGGCTAGGACTGGGATTAGAGTAAATCTAAGAAGGTGAAACATACATTGTCTTTCAAGACGGAAAATAGCATTGTCTTCAAGAAATAGAAAAAGACTGACTTTTAATATGAGAGGATAGACTACTTCTAAAGAATTAATCAATACAGAAACATCTCTGGTTGAAAGTTTTCCAAGTGCACTGACATAGATTTTTTCATCTCAAGATTTTGGGGTGAGGAGGACAGTGATGTCATATGGATGACAAAATAAGTCATTCCCAATTTCAGTCCCCTTCCTGAGAAGACATGCTGCTGCTGCTGCTGCTGCTAAGTCGCTTCAGCCGTGTCCGACTCTGTGCGACCCCATAGACGGCAGCCCACCAGGCTCCGCCATCCTTGGGATTTTCCAGGCAAGAACACTGGAGTGGGTTGCCATTTCCTTCTCCAATGCATGAAAGTGAAAAGTAAAAGTGAAGTCACTGGGTCGTGTCCAACTCTCAGCGACCCCATGGACTGCAGCCTACGAGGCTCCTCCGTCCATGGGATTTTCCAGGCAAAAGTACTGGAGTGGGGTGCCATTGCCTTCTCCGCCTGAGAAGACATAGAAACTATTTATACACAAAACACCATTGTGAAAATCCCAGAACCCAGTGATAAGGCTGAAGCATACCCCTGGACCACAGAGACCAAGACAGACCAATAAAAAGGGTAAGAGGATTAGTTGCACTCTGACATAGCATTCCTTTTCCATTGTGTCATTGCTTCATACTTACAGGGAGCAGAGCCAGTTCAGACCTGACCCTCAGGGTTTTGGCTGTAACAACTTGGAACCCAAACTTACTCTTGATAGGGCGGTGACAGCCACAGAGCATAGGAAAAACCCCAGCTCACACTTGGCTTTGGTTCCAGCTCCTACATTTCCAGCCCTACCTCCCACAAGGTGACAGCTGCCAGCACACAGGGGAAGATGTAACCAATGGTTATTTCAGATTCAGCTCTCCCACCAAGGCCACTGGACACATATAGACTTCATAGGGATGCTTTCCACAAAGCTACCCCTTCAAGGCCAGGATATGTGACTGTTTCATCTAATTTCACAAAGTCAGAGAAAGTTAAGCAAAAATGGGAACACAGAAGAATTTGTTCAAGTGAATGAACAGGAAAAAAACCTAAAGAAACAAAGGTAATGATTTGCCAAAGAAAGAGTTCAAAGCATTAGTAATAAAACTGCTAATTGAATTTGAAAAATAATAGATGAGCATAGTGAGAATTTTAACAAGGAACTAGAAAATATAAAAAAGAACCAGTCATAGCTGTGGAATACAAGAATTGGAGTAAAAAACCCACTAGAAGGAATGAATAGAAGACTAAGTAATAAAAAAAAAAAAAAAGCAAGCATAAGGTCTTTTCATGATCTGGAAGACAAAATAGTAGAAATCAACTAATCAGAACTGCAAAAAAAAAAAACACACAAATTTTAAAAAACTGAGAAGAGTCTAAGGAATCACTGAAACAACTTCTTTATAAGGATCCCAGGAGAATGGAGAGACAGAGGAGGGTGAAATGTATGTGATGAAATTATGGCTGCAAACTTTTTAAACCTGAAGAATGAAAATGACATTAAGGTACAGGAATCACCAAGAGTTCCAAAGAAGATTAACCCAAAGAGACCTACGCCACAGAGGTCTATCATAGTTAAAACAGCAAAAGTTAAAGACAAAGAGAGAATTCTAAATACAGCAAGAGAAAGACATAGTCACATACAAGAGAACTAAATATGGCTATCAGCTGATTTTTCTGCAGAAACTCAGCAGGCAAGAAAAGAATGTCATATATTTAAAGTACTGAAAGAGAAAAATCTACAACCTAAGATTGTCTCCTCAGCAAGACTACTATTCAGAATTGAAGAAGAGATAAAGAACTTCTCAGATAAACATAAACTAAGAGAATCCATAAATACTAAACTGACACTAAAATAAACATTAAAGGATTTTTTTTTTTAATGGAAAAGACAAGGCCACAACAAAGAAGAATTTATAGAAGGGGAAAAAACCTCACTAGTGAAAGCAAATATATATTGTAAAGGCTGTGGCTCAACCACTTAAATAAGCTTATACAAAGATTAAAACACAAAAATATTGCAAAATTAACTATAATAGATAGCTAAAGAATAAGCTTGAAGATGTAAAGTATGACATCAAAAGCACAAAATGTGAGGGAGAGAAAACTCATAGATCTTTTAGAAAATGTTTGAAATTAAATGACTATCAGTTTAAAATAAGTAGATATAGTTATAGATCAATATATATGACCCCATGGTAATGATAAATCAAATATCTATACTAGGCACACAAAATTAGAGAGAAAGGAAAGCAACCATACCAATAAAGACAATCAAGCACAAGTGAAGTAACTATAAGAAGACTAGAGCAGAAAGCATCTACAAAAACAACCAGGAAACAAGTAACAAATGGAAATGAATACATTCCTATCAACAATCATTTCAAATGTCAATTGATGGAGTAAATGTTTCAATCAAAAGACAGAGTTCATGAATAAAAACAAAACACAACAAGACTCATCTGTCTCTATGCTGCCTTCAAGAGACTCACTTCAGAGGTAAAGTGAGGGGATGGATAAAGATATTCCATGCAAATGGAAATGACAAGAAAGCTGGGGTAGCAATACTCGTATCAGACAACGCAGACTTTAAAAACAAAGCCTATAACCAAAGACAAAGAAGGGCTTTACATTACGGTAAAGGCGTCAAAGCAAAAGAGGAACATAGGTTAATAAATGTATAAAGCAAATATTAATAGACATAAAGGGAGTAATTGATAGTAACACGATAATAGTAAGGGACTTTAATACCCCACTTACATCAATGGACAGGTCATCCAGACAGAAAAATATCAATAAGGTAACAGAGTTCCTAATGGACATGATATACCAGCTAGAATTAAAAGTTTTAGGACATTCCATCCGAAAGCAATAGAATATACATTCTTTTCAAGTGTACATAGAACATTTTCCAGAATAGATCACATGCTGAGCCATAAAACAAGTCCCAACAAATTTCAACAAATTTAAGAGGCTATAAATTATATAAAGCATTTTTTGCAACCATAATTATATGAAACTAAAAATCAATTACAGGAAAAATACAAGCAGATGGAGACTAAACACCATGCTACCGAAACACCAATGGGTCAATGAAGAAATAAAATATAAAAAAGATGAAGGAAATTCTGTCATGTGTTGAATCTTGAATGCATAATGTTATGTAAGATAAATTATATAGAAAAATATGAATACTGTATGATCTTATATATTTATATATGTGGAATCCTGGAAAAAAATGAATTCAAAGAAACAGAGAGTATATTGGTGATTGCTTGGGGGTGGGGAAATGGGGAGATGTTGGTCAAATGGTCTGAGCTTCCAGTTAAAAGAGGAATAAGTAATGGGGATCTAACTATAATTAGCAATACTGTATTGTATACCTGGAAGTTGTTAAGAAGTAGGTCTTAAAAATTCTTACCATAAAAACAAATAATTATGTGATGTGATGGCTGTATTAACTTATTGTGGAAATCATTTTGTAATATATATGTATATCAAAGTCATCATGCTGTACACCTTAAACTCACATAAATGCTGTATGCAATTCTATTGCAACAAAACTGGAGGAGAAAAGAGGGGTCTCACTCTTTCCCAATCAACACCCTAACCTTGGCATAGCATATTTGCTGAAGCTGATAATTCAGTCTTCTCTAAATCTCTGATCTTCTTATAATTAAGTTCTGGGTCTGGTCTGCTTTTTACATCTGGCTGTAGGGGATGAAAGTCTCTTAAGGTTCTACAGAGGAAATCCTCTGGTTTTCACATTTCACTTTAAATTGGTGATTGATAGCCTACTCCTTTGTCTTTCCCAGTAAATTGATGACATTCAGCAGCAGCCATTTAATTCTATTGTCCTATTTACTGCCTGCTCTGAGCTTCTCTGATGTCTTTTAGGATTAGCTGGTTTGATCTCCAGTCCTGAATATTCATTGGAAAGACTAATGCTGTAGTTGAAGCTACAATACCTTGGCCAACTAATACGAAGAACTGACTCATTAGAAAAGACCCTGATGCTGGGAAAGATTGAAGGTGAGAGGAGAAGGGGATGACAGAGGATGATATGGTTGGATGGCATCACCGACTCGATGAACATGAGTTTGAGCAAACTCCAGAAGTTGATGATGCACCAGGGAAGCCTATCATAGTGTGGTCCATGGGGTCACAAAGAGTCAGACACAACTAAGTGACTGAACTGACTGACTGACTGAACTTCTCAATCATCAGAGTTATTGCACCCATCAATGCCTTCCCTTCTACTGGTATGTATCTTAGTTCATCATTGGTAAAATTTTGACAAATCACACAATTACATCATATCAAGGAATATGTCTTGATATATATCATCATACATAATGAAGTATGCATCACCATCTGACTGGCAGGTGATCAAGCTCCAAAATCTTTCAGAATCTGTTTCCTTAGACCATCCAAAATTGGGTACCAACTCATAGGTTTCATTTACTGTGGAGCAGAACCTGGGATAGAGAACTGAATTCAAGAAATTTAATGTGACTGAGAGTAACACCCATGGAGGAGTAAAGCAAGTAGAAATGGACCAAGGAAAAATCTAAGCTACAATGCTGTTTTAACAAGAGACAATCAATTCTATGAGACTTCTGAAGTTGTAATGGTTCATAGTCATATCCAAAAAACACAAGGGGACCACATAGTTTATACCCAACATGATTCAGTCAAGATATATGCCTCAGGGAAGATTAGCATGTGTGAGGCAAATTCCTTTGTCTGAGAGCAATTCCTGAGGGTAGAATTAGCTATAAATAGTAACTCTTGTGTCATTAGGGGAACTGATCCCTGAAGTGAGATCTAGGTGACATACTACAGCATTCAATATAAATACCTTGGTGAAAATTTTTTATAAATATGTGATAATCTCCAAATTTATTATATCTCTAACTGCTGAATTTGTTTAAAGGATATCTATTTTAAACTTCTTTGTAAAGTTACATAAACTCTGACCAAATGAAAATCACTTTTAGTTTATAATATAATCCCTCTAAGATATATTAAACTTGTTTATGACTCATAATAATAATTTTTAAAAACATCTTTATGTTTTATCAGGAGTAAAGAACCAAAGAAAGGAGCTCTTATCTATGAAAACACTATGAATTCTTCAAGAAATAGTGTGAAACTCAGCTTCTCTGTTAATTAGTATATTTTCACTGATATTTTCCAACATTCAAAATTGAGAAATCCCACTCTTTATTAGGATTTAAAATATATCTGTATGAAGCATAATAAAGTTTTAAATAGAACAATAGATTGATTTTTTTTCTAAACACCTCCTTATTCAATGAAAAACATTTTCTAAGATTAACCACTGTAGTTATTAGGCCTTTTGAGAGTACTCTGAGGGCTGAGAAAAGTTAAACAGGAAGGTGGGAAAAAGGAAAATAAAGATTTCTCATTAGAAACTTTAGTTTCTGAATTCTAATTTAAAAATGTGAGTATATATAAGTTTAGGATACATTTCCCATGACAGATGATATGTCTCGCACCATTGTAAAACCACTCTCACATGACCTTTTTATCATGAAGTCAGATAATTGCCTGTAGTATATCTTCATGGTTTTCTGCCTTCTCCAGAGTTCAGAGTCTCTTAACGCTGTAGGAGTGTTTTGTCTTTGTTAGTAATTGTACTTGCAAGATTCAGTCTAAGTCTCCCATTAAAAAAAACAGAAAAAGTTCTGACCTTTTCCAGTTTTCATATGTTAACTGGAGAAGTTCAAGTCCAGTGTCATAAGTCAGATAAGAATAGACACCATTCCATCCCTCTTTTTTTTTTTTTTAAAAGAAGCTCCCATAGATGTAGACATCAATAAATGCAAAATGATAATGGAGGAAAAAGAACATTCAAGAAAGGACGGGAAACCTAAAGAAGACAGAGCCCACTCTGTTTTGCTCTCCCCAATAAATTTCTGTGTAAAAAATGCTAACTGTATATAGATGCATAGACATAGAATTTCTCAGATAAAAGAGAAGATAGATGAAGATGTTCCCTGCCCTTAATTAGGGGCCACCAGGGAAACCCCTAAGAGTGGTCACAAGACAAACCTAAACTAAACTAACCTAAACTCAGTACACCCCAGGGAGATAGCCAATGCTGTCAAAATCCTGAGACCGTGTGAAAAGTGAAAGCATTGGTCGCTCAGTCGTGTCCTACGCTTTGCCATCCCATGGACTGTAGCCCACCAGGCTTCTCTGTCCATAGAATTCAGCACACAAGAATACTGGAATGGGTAGCCATTCACTTCTTCAGGGGATTTTCCCAACCCAGGAATCAAACCCAGGTCTCCTGCATTTCAGGTAGATTCTTCACCTTCTGAGCCATGAGGAAAGTCCCCATGCTCAGCAGTAATAAGTCTCAGGGCCCCATGCTTAGCAGTAATAAAGAAGCATGTGACCCAATTCCATCAAAGTATCATGTAAACATTAGTGAAACAGACCACTCCACCCCAATCCAGGGAGCAGTGAGCCAATCTCTCTACCCACAGAATGGCTGGGGTTGAGGATTTAGGTTAGAGTGCTTTTAAAGGGAGCCTTGCAACCAGTCAACATACAAGCAAGCTCAGGCTATTCTGCGAGGCAATAAAAGACAGAGGAGAGAGACTCTAGTCATTCCAGTCATTCCAAACAAGGCAAGTAAACCAAGCAACCACAAGGAACATTGTCTTAAAGATATGTGATTTCAGATAAACCCGGTTCATTGGAAAAAGACACTCAAAATTTCTAACCCATAAAATCATAAATTAAATAAATTGTTACTGTTTTAAGCCATTAAGTTTTGGGTTAGCTTGCTATATCACAAGATATAACTAATATGTCTACAATGAAATCATTTTGTTATATATTTTATTGAATTTTAGGCATAATTACTAGTTACCTAGTGCCCTATCATCAGAAGAGGAAATCACTGAAGAATGCTAATATTTAAAATGTTTAAGCTTGCAAGTCTAAAACAACTTTGAGTGGAAAGCTTTTGTAAGGTTAAAGATAAAGTTAGAATAACTAGGTACAGAACATATATATTCACAACAAATTGTGCTCGTGTCCATAAATTCTTGAACCTAGATGACTATTGATTTCAAATCCTCTAAGTCACTAAATAAAAAACTTCAAATATACATTCTACATAAGTACATGTACAGTGTACTAATTGTTATTCCCCTTTACCCATTCCAGTATTCCTGGGCTCCCCTTGTAGCTCAGCTGGTGAAAAATCTACCTGCAATGCAAGAGACGGGTTCGGTACCTGGGTTGGGAAGATCCCCTGGAGAAGGGACAGGCTGCCCACTTTAGTATTCTGGCCTAGAGAATTTCTTGGACATCAACAGGGTCGCAAAGAGTCAGATTGGACTGAACGACTTTCACTTTCACTTTGAGTTTCAAAGTCTTTGTTACAATGTTGAGAAATATGCACTGCAGGCAGATCCTTTACTGTCTGAGCCACCAGGGAAGACCATATATATTTTTATTTTACTTTAGAAAGTTAAGGAAAAATTATACAATAGAAAAGGTACCTAGTGAGAAATTTTCTTGACTATTTCCACAAAGGACTGCAATGTTAAATGTTCAGAAAAATCAATAAACATGCTTCCCTCTTTGAACTAAGGAACATCCTTATGAAAAAAGATGTAGGGAAGAATCTACTGGAAGAGAAAATTAAAATAAGTAGTTTTTGAAACACAGAAAAAAATTATTCCAAATGACTGGTACCTTTTATGATATATCATGCAATATTATAATACTACAGGTTCAATCTGACACATCAACATCTTAGACTTTAAATAATTAGGGACAAAAAGCAGTAATATTAACAGTATAGCTCACTTGCCTACAGAAGGTAAGATAAAACCCCATAACTTTGACTCATTTTAATGTTAATAAAAATGGCTAGTATAATTATACATTAGGTTATGTTAGAAATGTGAATCTCATCACCACTGGATAACCTGTTATTGGTAGGAATAAGATATATCTAGTACACATTTTTTAACACCATATCAGAAGCAGTAATTCATTGGCTACCCATATCATTTACAAGCTCTAATTTAGGTTGTAAGAACAATTGCTTCCATTGTAATTAATTCTAGCCAGGGAGTTAATCAGGCATTCATCTTTATTGGTTCACTACATGATTAACATGTTCTTGTTTGTTAGGGTGAAAGAAGACAGCATGTCTGATTTGGACAGGTCAGATCTTATGGCTTTTATGTCAAGCTTTAAAACAGACCAATAAAAAGGGTTATTTTTGTTTATGTGAAAATTATGGGGGAAGTATTTCCGAAAGTGTATGAAAAGAAGAGGTCACCAAAAAATATACTTCAGATTTCGAGTGAAGGATTGAGAAGAAAGATATTCTCCATAAATTATATGATGAAAGGAAAAAAAAGTGACACTGGTGTGTAGATGAGTTTGAATCTTTTATAACTGCCATATCTGAAAACATAGCCTTGTTCATAGAAATAATTAGGTCTAAAATATGAAGTTGGGGTGGGAGAGGGGTAAAGGCACTATAATGGGTCCTAGTAGTTTTTAATGTTTGAAGGATGCAACAAAGTCATGTTGAAAGGTGAGTTATTCCATTCATCCTACTAGCTAACTCGCATGTGGGCTTCACTAAGGAATCCTGCTGAATATATCTAGAAGTTTTCAAGTGAAATCAAAGCAAATTAATTCTCACAGGGTGGTAATTTTTCTTTGCATTTATTTTCCCCAGCATAACACTCTTCCCATCAAACACTTTGGAGGCATGCCTATTGAGGGCTATAATGTATTCTCACATCACAAGACAGTCAGTACATGTAGATAGATATGAGTTCACAGAGATCATTTATTTATTTCACTAATGATCTGTCAACTTCTCTCCCTATTGTAATAAATGGCTAAGTGGTTACCTAAGCAACAGACTAAAGATTTTTCAGGAAGGGTGTGACCACCTTGTCCATTTTAAAGATATCTGGAAGCAAATATATTACTCCAGGTTTAATATAATCCTAATAACAGATCAATTAACAAGTGATTACCTGCTTTATATAGCTCTTATTGCCTCATTAATTTTTTGAAAAATGTTCAGGCAATGTAATATCTTTTTCCATTTGTTACTGTTATAAAAGTAGTCAATTAACTTTTAAATCACTCATTAGAATAATTTAATGTTATCATCCAGGAGTTATATTATAGTTATATTATAGTTTTCAATGTTTTAATCAAGGTATCCATATAATCCCAGAAATCTTTCTATTTGTGATTTATACTGTATCCAACAAATGCCAACAACATACAGATGAAACATAATTTTCTGAAATATTCTTTTTCAGATTAATTATTAGGAATATATGTTAATATGCAATAGGGCATTAAAAGAATTCCACTATCATTTAAACTCCAGGTAATTTTTTTAGCATCAGCTATGAATAAAAATCTAACAACTCTTGGGGAAAGAAGATTGATCAGGTCCAGAAAAGCTTTAAAAGAGCCACACAATTTGGGGGCATTTAAGGGTAACTTTAGACAACAAGACTAATAAATACTGGAATTTCAGACTTATAAATACAGCAATTGAAAGGTAAGATAGTGCATAAGGAACTGGAGAAACAGAACAACAACAAAAAAAAAAAAAGAAGAAGAAAACAAACTGATGAGTAGCAGTCTAATCCAAAACTATATCTGGGTCTCACTATTTTTGTATAATTTTAAATTGCTCTTGATGCAGAGACTTTTAATCTTTTATCCCAGTTTAGTCATGTATTTCACCTACCAAGATAGAATTTAAGCTAATCCATGCTGTTCCTCACTCCAATATTTTCGTCATCTGATGCAAACAGCTGACTCATTGGAAAAGTCCCTGATGCTGGGAAAGATTGAGGAAAGATGGAGAAGAGGGTGTCAAAGGATGAAATGGCTGGATAGCATCACCAGTGCAATGGACATGAACTTGGGCAAACTTTGGGAGATGGTGAGGGACAAGGAGGTCTGGTGTGCTGCAGTCCATGGGGTCACAAAGAATCGAACAAAATTGGGTGATTGAACAACAAATGCTGTTCCTTGATCTAGTTAATATTCCATGCAAAATTCAAATAGCAACATATTGTCTTTATGGAATAAGTTTATATCATGTCAAGCTGTGGGTAATATTTTAGAAAACATATAACATCAATCTGTGAGGAAATTATATCTGCACTCCTATCTTGGAATATTTGCTAATAGTTTGGTAAATGGGCGTCTTAGTGAATCATTACTAACAAATCATGTTGTTTCCTATCTAGCCTTAGATCAAATTAGTACAATAAATCCTCTAACCTATGCCAGCCAAGAACATGTATCTATTACACAGTAAGACATTTGTTTTTCACTTTCTTTTCAAATGTATTGAACAACTGGACAGTGAAAACATTGTTAAACCCGTAGGAATAGAATATACTTTTTATGTAATTGCTTTGTACAAAAATGGCAACATAAAAAAAAATCTCAAATGAAAATTACTTTTAGTAATCTTAGTTACAGATGCCAAGTCTCAGTTGAACTATTCCTTTGCAGAGCCACACATTTTCCATGGATTTAATGAAAAACCAAGCTTAGAAATGGCTGCAAACTGGTGTTCTTTGGCTTTATGATGCTTAAAATCAAGACTATGAAAATAATAAAGTAAAATCTTAGAGTAATAAAATTAATGTAATTAGTTGTACTATTTCAAATACTTTTCAAAACAAAATTCTTTCATACTGGGAATTGGGAGAAATGTTAAGAGCATAGTCAAGAAAATGTCTTTTTTTTTTTTTTTAATTATATTTGTAAGTCAGATTTTACAAAGTGAGAGCAGCCATGGTTAAATTGTCACTTAAAATAACTTTTAAAAGTGAGTTGTGTTTTTTTATTGTTGTTTTATTTTTGTTTTATTTTGTCTTTTACTTTACAGTACTGTATTGGTTTTGCCATACATTGACATGAATCCACCATGGGTGTACATGAGTTCCCAATCCTGAACCCCCCTTCCACCTCTCTCCCCATATCATCTCTCTGGGTCATCCCAGTGCACCAGCCCCTGTGAGACAGTTAAAGAGACACAGATGTATAAACAGACTTTTGGACTCTGTGGGAGAGGGAGAGGGTGGGATGATTTGGTTGTGTTGATTTTTGCATGGCATCTGTTAAATGTTTTAGTTGAGAATATTCTAAAATATATTGTTTTATGAATTGATATGTGAAGAATCTCTTCCTTTGGAATAAATAACCAGGTATTAAGCAAAAATTTATTTGACAAATATTTAATGATATTATCACATATTTCTAGAATTAAGACCATTGACAAAATTTTTTTGTTACTTGCTGAAATGTGAAAAAATATTTTGGGGGGACAAATCGCTTCCTGTTTAATCTACTTCTTTTGTTATAAATAAAGTCACCTCTATCTATCTTATACTCAGAAGTTGCATCTGTTTTGACAGAGGCATTAGAAAAAAATAAGCTTCAAAAAGAGAATTTTTAATGGATTTGTCAATACATGGAAGAACAAAAAAGTAACCTAGTTCCATGTTCAAACTCAAAGAAAAGGATGGACCTTTAATAGCAAAATTTCATGGATTTCTTCAATCATGAAATATCCTGTTCTCATAAAAGACAGCAAAAAGAATTCCATTATATCGTATGCACATCTTTAACTTTTCCATTTTCAAAGTAGGCTTAGAAAGAACAAAGGACTTAGAATTGTTCAATGACACTATGCTAGAGGAAGTACTGTACTCGGGGTTCCATTCTGCCATCTCAAAGAGATTTTTTTTTTAGCTGTCAGAGTGCTTTTTAGCCTGTAGATAGTGTATGAGCAGGGAGAATCCTGTTTGTTCTTTTAAAAATAGTCCAAAACATTTCAGTCTTTGTGAAAATTTCTTGAAGCTTAAATAGGAAATAAATTCAAAGTCAAATTCCCTATTAAGCCATCCATGTTACTTGTTTCTTATTCCACTGAGAACAGTATATCATAGTTCTACTGAGACTAAAATAAGCTCAATATAAAAATGGGAATAAACTATAGAAAAGTCTTTGATTTTACCTGAAAGTCAAACAGATCTTGAAGTTATACAAGGACACTTCTAGTTTTTTCTTTTGTTTTTAAGGTTTTACAGTTGTCTATTTTAGTGGCCATGTCTTACCTAATATCACCTTATAGGAAAAAAATAAAAATTGCCTACACACGTTTGTATACATTTATATATAGATGTGTGTGTGTGTATAAATTTGGAGACCTATGAAAAATATACACAAAAATTTGCCATCCATTTATAAAATATTTCATTAAAAAATCATTTTTTAATCATTGGGAAAATTTCCAGTGGGAAAATAGAATTTCTGGGTCAGTGGAGTTGACTTCAAATAACGAAACTTTTATTTTGACATTCTTAATATATCAGACTCAATTTTAATATTTAATGTGGTCAATTCTAAGGTTCTGTGCATGACTGGATTTTTGGAATTCTGAAATATTTCATTATCATATACTATACAAAGCAAATAAAATTAAAAGATTAACTTGATAAAAATTTGATATATCATTTCTGGTCATGCAATATTTCATTCTACTTAATAGTGATAATATTAAGATTCATATCATCTACTTCTGAGTAGCACTGAATGTTCTTATGAAAGAGAGCAGTAAATTAATATATTTTCTGCAGGTCATCTGACATAATTTTTTAAAAAAATAGTAAGTGGCACTTTTTCAGATCTTAGATGATGGTCATGGTATTTATCTCCAAGGGAGTATTAGCATACAATTCTGAGGTGCAAAGAGCCCAGTGACTATCAAGCTTCAAATATAGGAGATTAAATATTATCTGAAATTAGAAAAAGAGTCTTAATTTTATTGCATAAATATGTTTTCTGAGAAAGGTGGTATTAGAATATTTTCATGGTATCATTCATACTTCATCACAATTTTGCTGATTTCATACTTTCTCTTTCTCATCCTCTCACAAACACACACACACACACACACGTGCATACACAATGACAGCAGGGGTCGGTATTTTTTGATATTTTTCCAACAGCAAACTTTGTCGCTTTTTAAAAATCTCTTTAAATTTTAAAATACTTTAAAGGATTTCTTTATTACTATTGCACTTCATAATTTTTACATCATATAACATTTAAAACATTCATAAAATATTCAAAATATGTATAACATATAAGAAATTATGAAAGTATAATAACAAAATGAACACTTGTCAGTTGCCACTCAGCACAAGCATGAGAACTTTCATTACCTATGTATTCTTTCCCTAGTCTCATGTATGTCCTCTTTTCCTAGTCCAGCCCCCTTATCCTTTCATTTTAGGAAAAAATCCACTGCTTAACTATCCAAGAAAATATTAAACTGATTTTCTAAGTGATTGAACAAATTTAAATACCCAAAGAAAATTAATTGAATTCTACTTTATATTGGCACTTGTTATTTTCAGATGTTTTCATTTTTTCAATATACTGATTTGCATTTTTCTGATGACTAAGTAGATTCAGTATATTTGTTTTGGCCATATGCTTTTTTTTAAATATAAGTTTATTTATTTTAATTGGAGGTTAATTACTTTACAATACTATATTGGTTTTGCCATACATCAACATGAATCCACCACAGGTATACACGTGTTCCCCATCCTGAACCCCCCTCCCTCTTCCCTCCCTGTACCATCCCTCTGGGTCATCCCAGTGCACCAGCCCCAAGCATCCAGTATCATGCATTGAACCTGGACTGGCGATTCGTTTCATATATGATATTATACATGTTTTAATGCCATTCTCCCAAATCATCCCACCCTCTCCCTCTCCCACAGAGTCCAAAAGCCTGTTCTGTGCTTTTCAAGTTCAGTAAAATACATGTTGTATTAGTTACCTATAGCTGTGTAACAACTCACCACAAACTTAAGTCATTAAAAAAAAAATTATCTCAGCATTCCCATGGGTCACAAGTCTAGGCAAGGCTTAGCTGGTTCCTCTGCTTAGAGTTTCACAATGCAAAGTGAGTCCAACCTGCATTTTCACCTGGATACTTAAAATTGGGGAAGAATTCATTTCCAAGTTCATCCACGCTATTGGCATTCTTCATCTTGTATGACTATTGAACTGAGGGTCTAGGTTCCTTGATGACTGTCAAGGGAAGACACCTATAGTCCCTAGAAGTTATCCTAGTTACTAAAGTATGCCAACATTTCTCTGCCATAAGGACTTTCTCAGAATAGTAGTTTACTTCATTAAGTATGCAAGAAGTCTCCAGCACATCTGCTAGCAATCTTATGTAAAATAATCCTGACACTGACATTTCATCACCTTTGCCATATGCTGTTGGTTAGAAGTAATTCACGGGCCCTGCCCATACTCAAAAGGAGGGGATTACATAATGCTTGAATACAAGGAGGCAGGAATGTTGGCAGGGGCCACCTTAGCACAGGTCTGTCATCACTGTTCATGTTTTTAGCCTATTATTTTATACGATATTTTTATTCTTGGCAGTTCATTTATTTTTGTAGCTATTGTTATTTTGTCAGTTATTTATTTTGTACATATCCCCTGTTAGCATGTGACTTTTTTTCTACTTTTTGATGAAGAAACATTCTTAATCTTACTGTAATAAAATTCATCAATTCTTTTTCTATAATTATTGCTCTTTAAAAAGGAAAGATAACCAAAATATTTCTTAAAAAATTAAGTTTTGAATTTTAGTTTAAATTGATGTTTCTNTTTATTTTTGTAGCTATTGTTATTTTGTCAGTTATTTATTTTGTACATATCCCCTGTTAGCATGTGACTTTTTTTCTACTTTTTGATGAAGAAACATTCTTAATCTTACTGTAATAAAATTCATCAATTCTTTTTCTATAATTATTGCTCTTTAAAAAGGAAAGATAACCAAAATATTTCTTAAAAAATTAATTTTTGAAGTTTAGTTTGAATTGATGTTTATAAATTCTATCATCTGTTCCTGTGTGTCAGTATATACAACCACTGGCTTAATGTTATACTGTATTAGCTTTATAAAAAGCTTTGATAACAGATAAGGTAAATCTTTTTTTTTAATTCTTTTTCAAGAGTGACTAGGCTATTGTTAGCAGTTTCCTCTGTAATATACATTTTAGAACTTGTTGTTTTTCATTCGCTAAATCCTGTCCAACTCTTTGCAACCCCATAAACTGTAGCACACTAGGCTTCCCTGTCCTTTACTATCTCCTGGAGTCTGCTCTAACTCATGTCCATTAAGTCGGTGATTCCATCCAACCATCTCATCCTCTGTTGTCCCCTTCTCCTCTTGCTTTCAATCTTTCCCAGCTTCAAGGTCTTTTCCAATGAGTCTATTCTTCACATTAGGTGGCCAAAAGATTGGAGCTTCAGCATCAGTTCTTCCAGTGAATGAAAGGGTTTATTTCCTTTATTGACTGATTTGAACTCCTTGCTGCCCAAGGGACTCTCAAGAGTGTTCTGCTACATCACAACTAGAAGGCATCGATTCTTTGATGCTCAGCCTTCTTTAAAGTCCAACTCTTACAACTCTTAATCTTAGAATTAATATCTTATTACTATCTACCATCTTTTAACATTTCAGTTGAGTTATGTCAAATATATAGGCCAAACAGGAAGACATAAAAATTTTGTTATGGAGTTTTTTCATGAACATATAATATCACTTAATTTAAATCTCCTTTCATGTTTTTTGATGTAATTTTATAATTTTTATTCAGTTTCAGGCATACGCTTTAGTTTTAATTCAAGTTAACATAATTTTGTTACCATTGTAAACTTTTTATTTAATTATTTTTTTAATGGATTGTGATATCTGAAGCAAAATCATAAAAGACATTGAGGCTTCTGTCTTGTTATCTTGAATTACTTGCTCTGGGGCAAACCAAGTTCGATACTATGAAGACACTTAAGCTAGCCTGTGGAGAAGTCCACCTTAAGGGAAACTAAAGCCTCTTGTCGTCAGTCACCAGCAAAGAATGCTGTCTGCTAATAATCCCATGAGTGAGTCATCATGGAAGTGGATCCTCCAGGCCCAGTCAAGCCTTCTATCCCAAGACAACATCTTGACTACAGCATTTTAAGGGTATTTGATCCAGAAACACCCAACGAAGCTACCTCTGAATTCTTTACCCAGAAAAACTCTAAGCTCATAAATGTTTATTGTTTTGAGCTACTAAGTTTGGGGGTAATTCATTATACATCTTTCAAATAGGTTCAATTCAGTTCAGTCACTCAGTCGTGTCTGACTCTTTGCAACCCCATGAACTACAGCACGCCAGGCCTCCCTGTCCATCACCAACTCCCAGAATTCACTCAAACTCATGTCCATCGAGTCGGTGATGCCATCCAGCCATCTCATCCTCAGTCGTCCCCTTCTCCTCCTGACCCCAATCCCTCCCAGCATCAGAGTCTTTTCCTGTTCGCATGAGGTGGCCAAACTACTAGAGTTTCAGCTTCAGCATCATTCCTTCCAAACACCAGGAAGGATTGATCTCCTTTAGAATGGACTGGTTGGATCTCCTTGCAGTCCAAGGGACTCTCAAGAGTCTTCTCCAATACCACAGTTCAAANGGAGCCCATCTTTGCATGAAATTTTCCTTTGATGTCTCTAATTTTCTCGAAGAGATCTCTAGTCTTTTCCATTCTGTTGTTTTCCTCTATTTCTTTGCATTGATTGCTGAGGAAGTCTTTCTTATCTCTTCTTGTTATTCTTTGGAACTCTGCATTCACATACTTATATCTTTCCTTTTCTCCTTTGCTTTTCCTTTTCTTCTTTTCACAGCTATTTGTTAGACCTCCTCAGACAGCCATTTTGCTTTTTTGCATTTCTTATTTCCCATTGCTCACAGAGGAGCCTAAGAAGAACTTGATCCTCTCCTTTCCCTCAGTCTCTAGGCCATTTCTGCACCTGCCTCTGTGTTCCCAGATATTTCTGAAGTCAGTTCATAGTGCAACTCAATAGAAGTCAAGTTGGGATTTAAAAAAAAAACAGCCTCTTTCAGGGATTCAGCTGGTTTATGATTTAAATTTCAAGGAATATCAAATCAAATACTGACTGTGAAACTTCATCTTCTTTTTGATTTCATAACGTTCCATGTCAATCTAGAAATTTATTCAGTCAAGCTGAAATAACTATAAAGGAGAAAAAGTTTCACCAGGTAATGTTCAGAGAGGGAGAGGGTTGGGATAAATTCCTTAACAACTAGTTTGGTACACTGAATAAAATATATCACTTTTTCTATATATAAACACATCAGCAAAATCATTTTATAAATGAATGACTATAGAGATCTGGAAATTTTCATTTTATATATAATTTTAGAACTTTAATGAAAGTTAGTCTTGAAATATCTGTAATCTAGTAACAAATTAGTTTATATTATATCAATAATTTAACCCCAATCATAAAATTTATTATAAAGTATAATCTGTGGCAGCCTATAATCAAAAAGCTAAGACAGGTAGTAATATCCTCTAGTACAGAGTCAGCATTTAACCACCCACAACAGAATTATTTTCAACAGTGCATTTTTTTCTTCTCACAGTTTTCAAGATTTTATCTGAATGGTAAATTTAGGGGAAAAAAACAATTAGACATCTATTTAAGACTGTGAAATTGCAGAAGAATGTAAGAAACAGCAACTAATTTTTCCAGTTTTGTACAGCATTCAGTAGAAGCAAACAAACTATCATATCTTTTTGCCTCACTGATTTGTAGTTTAAATAACTAAAGAAAAAAATTGAGATGGGGTGGACTTGAATTATATTTAACCTTCAATAACTATGGTTTAAAAAGCAACTGTCTTATACTTGCATCCTGATACAAGAACTGACTCATTGGCAAAGAGCCTTATGCTGGGAAAAATTGAAGGCAGGAGGAAAAGGGGATGGCAGAGGATGAGATGGTTGGAACTCATCACTGACTCAATGTACATGAGCATTAGCAAGCTCCAGAAGTTGGTGATGGACAGGAAGGCCTAGCAGGCTGCATTCCATGGGGTTACAGAGAATCTGCCATGACTGAAAAACTGAACTGAACCTGCATGGTTGGTGGTTTAGTTGCTATGTCTTGTGCAACTCTGCGACCCCATGGAGAGTAGCCCACCAGGCTCCTCTGTCCATGGATTTTCCAGGCAAGAACACTGGAGTAGGTAGCCATTCCCTTCTCCAGGAGATCTTCCCCACCCAGGGTTTGAACTCGGATTTCCTACATTGCAAATGAATTCTTTACCAACTGAGTGGCACCAGGGAAGCCCTATACTTGCATACCAAACACATTTTAAAATTTTATTTTAAAAAACAAATCTTGGTTCAATATAATCTTTCTAAATACCAAGATCTTACAGCCATCAGTGCTTTGCACTTTCAGAAAGCAGGGACTTGTGCCAGAGAAGAGATCAATTTAGATGGACAAATAGATAGACAGCCAGACTGGCAAGAATGGCTAGAGCCAGGGTTAACAACAAAAAAACAAAGACGGGATTTTTCATTTTAACTAGACATTAAACAGTTTACTTCTTGTGAAAACTAAACAAAGGAGAATGCAAATATTAAAGACATTAAATTTCAAGCTATATACATTCAGTTCAAAAGCTTTACAAAAAGACAGATTTTAAAATGTGAACTTTAACTCTTTTATTTTCTCAGAGTTATTGATATATTGAGCTGTGGTTTTCAACCAAACACAGAAAATTTCAGATGGAAAGCAACCCCTTGGTTCAGCAATGGTGTGCAATGACTCCTGGCAGTTATACCAATTGCTTTTTTTTTTGGACTGATTTATTTTTTATTTTTATTTTTTGGCTGCACTGAGTCTTCATTGTTGCTAGAGGGCTTTCTCTAGGTGCTGGTGAACAAGGGCTACTATTTCACGACACTACAAAGCTTCTCCTTGTGGTGACTGCTCTTATTGTGAAGCATGGGCTCTAGAGTGCTGGCTCAGTAGTGGCACACGGGCTTAGCTACTCCATGGCATGTGGGATCTTCCTGGACCAGGATCGAGCTGGTGCCCCTTGCATTGCAGGAAAGCCCTCCCATTTCTTTTAGACTTATTGTGTTTATATATATCCAGCTTCTATTTACCGTACTTTGAACATTGGTGGTGGTTTAGTCGCTAAGTCATGTCCAACTCTTGCGACCCCACGGACTGTAGCCTGCCAGGCTCCTCTGTCCATGGGATTCTCCAGGCAAGAATACTGGAGTGGGTTGCCATTTCCTTCTCCATGGGGTCTTCCTGACCCAGGAATCGAACCCAGGTCTCATGCCTTGCAGGCAGATTCTTTACTGTCTAAGAGGGAACTTTAAATATGAAATGTTTTCAGCTCTAAGCCTTCTCTTCATTAAACTAAATGATTCCCATTGTATCTAGTGTTTATAAACCTATTTCCTTAAATTTTCATTACTTGGGTTGGCAATGAAATTTTACTTTAACAGTAAAATGTATTAGAGTATTAGAATAAGCATTACTGTTTGTCAACACTTGATCATCTGGTTTGCATAGAATTACATTAAAATATTTGATATTTATCAGGGTAGTTACATCAGAGCAGACACCTGTCCAATCAGCCATAATCAGGCCCTGCACAAGAGCATAGCAGATAAACATGAATCTGATGTTGAATACTAAATTATATATATGCACACATGTAATTATGAACACACATGAACACATATCTTGACAAATTGTAGAATGCTTCTTGAAGTGTCATGTAACTCTTATTTTTGAGTTTTGTATATTACACATTGGCTTGATGAAAAGCCAATCAAGAAAGACCATTAAAGACCATTAAATTATATAAGTATCATTAGCACCCTTCTAAAAAATTGATATTTTTATTTGTAAAAATTAGTGTTGTGTACACATGGAGTGTTATTTCATTCTGAAGACTTTTTACTTCTTGAAGTGTCATGTAACTCTTATTTTTGAGTTTTGTATATTACACATTGGCTTGATGAAAAGCCAATCAAGAAAGACCATTAAAGACCATTAAATTATATAAGTATCATTAGCACCCTTCTAAAAAATTGATATTTTTATTTGTAAAAATTAGTGTTGTGTACACATGGAGTGTTATTTCATTCTGAAGACTTTTTGCATGTTCTCCAGATGATTCATGGAATTGATTCAATATGTGATCTGTAGATCTTTCAACACCTGGCAGGTATATTCAACCACATTTTAAGTATAATACATTTAGATTTATTTGACCATACCAACATTATGACTATCATTTTCTTTTTAAAATTCATTCAAAGACATAATTCATTCATTGAGATTCCATGAGGTATTTATTTCAGATCCTGATCCTCTACCAGTTGTAAACCATTAATCTTACTGATAAGAGACTAAAACTTATTCATTCTATACAATTTGTCAGTCTAGAATTTTGAGTTTTAAAGTTTACATTTATAAACTTAAGCAGAAGATATTAAGAAGAGGTGGTAAGAATATTCAGAAGAACTGTACAAAAAAGATCTTCAAGATGAAGATAATCATGATGGTGTGATCACTCACCTAGAGCCAGATATCCTGGAATGTGAAGTCAGGTGGGCCTTAAGATAACCCTGTTTTACTTGAAGAAGCAGAAGAAAACTTTATAAAATCTATAGTAAATCCCAACCTTCTTGGGAACATCCCAGGTTTAATCTGAAATGGGCCCACAAATGTGGAAGGCAGAGGGAGATAGAAGAAAGAGCAAGTCAGTCCATACTGGCAGGTGGCAGGTTAAATAAGCAAGGGAATTTAAATGTGACATTTGTTTTGGGTAGTTGCAAGATGAGTTGATCTCTACACCTGCCCACCAAATCTCAGAAATTTACGTAGAGGCCTTAACTGGATTCTATTGTGCATATCATCCAGATGTCCAATGTGTATATACAATGTTGTGTGTCTCAACACTACATTGTTATCTCAAGGCTGTATCCTTGGGGTAACTTCTGGGGAAGAAAGGGCAAGAAGAACACACATTCCAAGAGGTATCTCCTATTCTCCAGGTCCAGGTAGAATGTCAGTTAGCAGCTATGTGTTCTCAAAGATTTCTCCCAACACTATATTAATTATGACTTCACAGACTTTAGCATCTTTTAGCAATCAAAGAAACTGCCATATCCTGGCCTTTCAAATTACCAAATGATTTTAAATGTTATTGTCCTGTGTTGGGACAAAAGAAACTCTTTGTCAATATCATTTGGAGAAAAAAATGGCATGTTCTAAAATTTATAATCTATAAAATAATATTTCTTGATCCAGCAGCTATACTTTTAGGAATTTATCATTATAGACTCATCAGCAAGACACACTAAAATATAAATGCAGTATTTATTATATAAATAAAGTGTCTAACATTAGCACATCAGTAAATATATGACAGTATTGATTTGCCACCCATATAATTTTCACTTGATTGAAACTACCCATGCTCCCATCCCAGCTTCTGAACTCATAGTCCCTTTTCTCTGAGTCTCCCTAATCACAATTCCAACCCTCTACTAGTTGGCTGACCCCTTAGCATTTTCTCCTCCCTTTCTAATATGAGATTCAAGGGCCCTCAACTGTTTTCCATGAAATTCTCAAGATTTTATACATAGATCCCTCTCTTACTATGGCTCAAGTGGTGTTAGGTACTGGGATACATATGAAAACTCACAGCCCTGGAGCCCTCATAATTCTACCTTGGCAAGCCTTCTGCTCAGGGTCCTATCACACTCACATGCAGAGATTTAATGCTAGAAGAGGGCAGCAGCAAGATCATTGTCTGCACCACTGTCATGCTCTTAGATATCCTGTCCCTTGCCAATCAGCTGTGGTTCTATTATATCAGAAGGGAAAGGACTCTTAAAGAAATTACTGTATGATTTACTTCATAAAATCTCACTTTATGTCTTCCAGACACTGCCTTGTTGGAACCTAGGAATCCTATTCACATTATCAAAGCCTGGTACTTACAAATAAAAGCTTCATCCTCAATATTGTAATACATTTCAAGTCTCATTTTGCACTTAAGAAAACATTTAGGCTGTATATAACCTCACATTCAGGGCAGGGGGCATTTAAAACTAATCCTATCATCTGAAAGGTGCTGTGGGTTAAAGTGATAAAGAAAGATGGGGGAGAAGCAATCTTTTATTATTTCATTCATGCAAACTCATACAGATATGAGAATGAAAATATGCTAAAACATTCATAAGGGGTGTCTGTGTGTCTATACAGTCTATTTTCATTTTCTGGTTTTCTATAGTGAATATGTTTTCCATGTGATCTGATAAAATTATTATCAAAGATACTTACTTATTTCATATAACAGTTCTGAGGAATATCTTAGCTTCACTCTTTATGATATTGTTATTGTTCATCATTAGAATTCCTAGTTCCTTTTTCAAGATAATTTCTTGCTCCTTTCTTCATCATTTGTGCCTGATTGTTTTGGGGCCTGGATCCTACCTAATGTACTCTTACTGGGAGCTTAATTTCTAGGTAAGACTTTTTCCCATTAACTATATGCTTTTAGTTTTTTCATGCTCTTATTCTTTTTCAATCAAGTAGAATGCCCGATCTCAGTGATTTTATCATTTGAGCCTGTACAACCAAGATTCACCATGAAAAGAAGATACAGGCTATTAAAATCCCTATTCCCTATTTCAACAGAGGCTGGACATAAAAACATTCAGGAAGAAATTCAATACCTCTTTCTTTGAAGTATGTTTTTGTTTCTCTTAAAATACTCTATTTCCCTGCGGTCCCCAGAGTTTCTTGGACAATGCCCAAGAGAGTATTTTTAAGTAACCAGTGTGTTTCTTATTTGTTGACTGCTGTTGGAGCTTTCCTTTTTAAATTCAAGATGGCTAAGAACAACTTTCTTCAAGACAACAGGGAATTTGCTTTATTTGAAAGGAGAATATCGAATTTTAGTGTATGATTTTGATGGAAAAACCAAAGTAAGGAAATTCTAATACATACTGAAAATATGTTCGGATCTGCTACCTTGCAACAGAATGATGCCTCATCTTACTGAGGCTGAAGTTGGCTGCCTTCTTTCTCTTTAAAATAATATAGTTTGTGTTAAGCATTTAAGTTAACTAAAATGTTTTCAAAATATTGGATGGAACTTGTATTGCAAATATTTAGGTGTGACATAATACATAGGGCACATGGTAGACATTTTTCCGTCTATCATGCTACAAATATATGTTATTTTCCAAAGACTCTTTTGGAAGATAGATATTTTATTTCTATTTCTTTTTAAAAAATCTTGGTAAATAAAGGGGAAAGCATATTTTAGATATTGTAGAGTTGTTTTTCAGGTGAAGTTATCCCAACCCTCTTGTTAAAATTTAGTGAAAGCTAGATCTAGAGAAACATCTTGATATTGTATCATTGTAAGAAAAACTGATTTCTGGAACTGCCAAAACTGTTTTATGTTATACAAACTCCTATTCTTCATCTTCTTCTTCTTTTTCTAATGAACAATGGAAGCTCTTTATTCTCCCCTATTCCATGTTTTGTAGCTGATTCACATTTATTTGTTTTCAAGACACATGCCTCCCACTTTACACATCTTTGAAGCAAAAATCAGGGAATAAGAAAGTCCAATTTTAAATTCAATCAGCACACAAGCCACTTGATGCAATGGATTCCATTTCAGCCACTGTCTCTGCCTGAATCCCCCATGTGGTTAAAATAAAAACAAAACCCACAAAACTTTCTCTCAGAGTTGAGCATGTATACAGATGGCTAAAATTCAATTTAAGTCTGTCCTGGTGTAGGATTACTGGCAGTAGTGTGGTCTCAGGGATGAGCTTAACCCCTCACAGCCTCCTCTGTGTCCTCAAGAATGCTGATAGGTGATATTTTAACTTCCCTGAGCTCCAAATTTTAGATACCAAAGGGCTTTACAGAGAGACTACTACACAATTACAAATATATGAAATCTCTACACGGCTCTTAGAAATTAAACTGTGCTGTGAGCTTTCCATAAAAACATAATTTTATAGAGATCTCTAGAGAAAATAGGATAGAAATGGGGACAAATAAAGCAGTCACTTCCTAAAAGAGAGAAATTATGCTTAGATATATGATTACCTCTAAAGTCAGAGTTGATTTAAGTTTTTCATTTTTATAACTCTAAATCTAACTCAAATGTGTTACACAGTAGTCACAATCTAAATTGGCTTTTTAAAGAAGATACAGGTTTGCAGACCTGTTATTGGCACATAAACTGACATTCTGTCTTCTATTTTGAATAACTCAGAAGGCCAGACTCTCTCACTAAGAATGTAGCTGATTGGAGAAATTCCACAAAGTGAGTAGAAATGACAACTCATGTTGCCTTTCCAAAGGTGAAAGACTTTAATTACTATCAGTTCAGTTCAGTCGCTCAGTCACATCCCACTCTTTGTGACTCCATGAATCACAGTACACCAGGCCTCCTTGTCCATCACCAACTCCCAGAGTTCACTCAGACTCACGTCCATCGTGTCGGTGATGCCATCCAGCCATCTCATCCTCTGTCATCCCCTTCTTCTCCAATCCCTCCCAGCATCAGGGCCTTTTCCAATGAGTCAACTTTTCGCATGAGGTGGCCAAAGCACTGGAGTTTCTGATTCAACATCATACCTTCCAATGAACACCCAGTACTGATCTCCTTTAGGATGAACTGATTAGATCTCCTTACAGTCTAAGGGACTCTCAAGAGTCTTCTCCAACACCACAGTTCAAAAGCATCAATTCTTCAGTGCTCAGCTTTTTTCACAGTCCAACTCTCACATCCATACATGACCACTGGAAAAACCATAGCTTTGAATAGACGGACATTTGTTAACAAAGTAATGTCTCTGTTTTTCAATATGCTGTCTAAGTTAGTCAAAACTTTTCTTCCAAGGAGTAAGCGTCTTTTAATTTCATGGCTGCAGTCACCATCTGCAGTGACTTTGGAGCCCAAAAAATAAAGCCTGTGACTGTTTCCACTGTTTCCCCATCTACTTCCCATGAAGTGATGGGACCAGATGCCATGATCTTCGTTTTCTAAATGTTGAGCTTTAAGACAACTCTTTCACTTTCATCAAGAGGCTCTTTATTTCCTCTTCACTTTCTGCATTAAGGGTAGTATCTTCTGCATAACTGAGTTTATTGATATTTCTCCCACCAATCTTGATTCCAGTTTGTGCTTCTTCCAGTCCAGCATTTCTCATGATGTACTCTGCATATAAGTTAAATAAGCAGCGTACAATATACAGCCTTGACGTACTCCTTTTCCTATTTGGAACCAGTCTGTTGTTCCATGTCCAGTTCTAACTGTTGCTTCCTGACCTGCATACAGGTTTCTCAAGAGGCAGGTCAGATGATCTGGTATTCCCATATCTGTCAGAATTTTCCACTGTTTATTGTGATCCACACAGTCAAAAGCTTTGGCATAGTCCATAAAGCAGAAATAGATGTTTTTTTGGAATTCTCTTGCTTTTTCCATCATCCAGCAGATGTTGGCAATTTGACTCTGGTTCCTCTGCCT
>SJYX01023020.1:739217-757101 GCA_006410675.1 Oreotragus oreotragus | reverse complement strand
TAATGGATAAGCTAGCCTGAAATCAACTCCCCCTTTAAATGGTAGTCTCCTTCTCCCCTCGACCCCACAGTATGGAAGACTGTTGCTTTATCCTATCTGCCTTCTCCTTTATACAGTTGGGTGTTTTTACAGAACCTTTTGCTTTAGACCTATAAGATTTCCCATCCAATAAACCACTGATGTCTCTGTCACTGTCTCCCAGCTCTTTCTTTGGTCTCAAAGTTAGGCAATCACAAAGCTTGCAGGCCTGCGGGGTGCAGCCCAGCACCAGTATATTTGATAAAGCAGGAAAACAATGTTAACATAGTTGAGTGATTTTGTTCCCCATCATTTTCATTTCCACTAATTCCTTTCTGTTCTCTGTCCCTCCAAATGAGAAATTTGGAAGAAAAACAATCTGCTAGGGACCGTTTCCTCTCATCTACTTCCAAAATTCCAAAGTTAATTAAAGTGTTTTAAAGATACTAAGGAAAAGCTCAGAACAGGAAGAGAGAAAGGAGAGAAAAAGAAGTTAAACCTTGGTAGGACTATGACTAACACCCCAATACCCTCTCTGTTGAGTTCTGAGTCAAGAGGGATTACTGAAGTTACTCAGTTGTGCCTGAATCTCTGTGACCCCATGGACTGTAGCCAACAAGGCTACTCTGTCCATTGGATTTTCCAGGCAAGCATACTGGAATGGGTTGCCATTTCCTTCTCCAGGGGATCTTCCCGACCCAGGGATCGAACCCAGGTCTCCCACATTCCAGGCAGGCAGACATTTTACCATCTGAGCCACCAGGAAAGCCCTGGTGGTCAAGAGGGAAGGGATGATAAATAGCTTAGAAGATCTAAAAGTATAAAGACCTGTTTCATCCACTTTATCATATCTATCCACAGAAAACCCATACTTTTTCTGTATCTGACACAAAGAGGATCAGAAGAAACACGTGAAGAACAGGACTGAGACCACCCTGGAGTCTGCCGTAGAAGAGAACAGCATTCTCATAAAGAGATTTAATTTGGTTAGATAATTTAATGATTTTTAGGAAAACTGGCTTTTGCCTTGTAGACTGCTTTGTCATTTATTGTCCTGGAACTAGCTTAACTTCAAAAACGTGTTAAATCAGTGTTCCTGCTACCAACAGCTTCCACAGAACATCTATGGCTGATGTGTCTTCACCTATAACTTACTCTTTTGTATCTTACTGTGTCTTAATCTATAACTAAAAAAAAAAAAACCTATTTACCATTGACTAATCATACCAAAGTCTGATCCTGGGACTTATTAGATGCCCTAATCACTCCATTCTGTATGTCCATGGTTTAAACCTCACAAAAATGGTTATATTATGGAATTTCAATAAGCTAAATTCATGCCACACTTTTGTTCCAGAGAAAGCAATAGGTGTAAGAACTCTCAGACTGCATATGCTATCAGTAAGATGCAGGTCTCAGAGTCATAAAGGCCTGACAACACATAGGCCTTGGAGTGTGAACTGTAATTTGATGACATGTTACTGCCATTCTCTACCTGTTCATTTTCTAGCAGATGCTCTGACTTAACAAGACCTGTTATATCCTGGTCCAAGTTTGCATCACTGGGAACTCACTACCAAGGAAACCCAACCTTGTTGAAACTCTCAGTTCTTCACCATTAATGGCAGATTCAGATTGCCTGTGGGGTTGCAGCTGATGTGTAACCTCTGCCTCACTCAAGCATATTGTTAGTCCATAGCCCTGAGTGCAAAAATAATTGACAACCTGCTCCATCTCCTTCCATATAAGCCTGCAGGGCATAGTCATCCACATTAAACAACTGCTAGGTGACTGCTTCAAATATTGCAGGCTTCTACTGAATCCTGCTCAAGGGCAAGAACTTTCTGGAGGAGGAAAAGGAAATCTTTATACCAATGTTCAAGTTGCTGGTTGCATCACTGATTGGAACTACAGAAAGATGGAATATCCTAAAGTCAAGAGTAAAGCTGTCTAAATCCACTGGACATAGAGACAGTGGGGCTATGCACATCTCAACATATATAATGTTGAGCAATCTTTCATCCATGTATTATAGATATTTGGTGTTTCTTTTGAATGAATTCATGTTTAAGGAGAACCAGATGATAGACCAAAATTAACCTTTCCACTTTTAATAATTTAAATATTTTCCCTTTTCAAGTTTTCCCAATATTGTAGAAATATTTTGCCAGGGATATAGCATTATTTTACTTATTTTTGGTCCCTATTCTGGTTATGTATTAGTCCACAACAAGCCATCCCAATACTTAGAAGATAAAAAAGATTTATCAGTGAAAATAAACCTTCCCAGAAGCCTCTGGTGCAGCAGTCCCCAAAATTTTCGTACCAGGGACTGGTTTTGTGGAAGACAATTTTTCTATAGTTGGGGTTAGGGGAGATGTTTCAGGATGATTCATGCACTTTACATTTATTGTGCACTTTATTTCTATTATTATTACATCAGCTCCACCTCAGATCATCAGGCATTATATCCCAGGGATTGGGGACTCCTGTGAATATCCACTTACATTTTATAGGCCAAAGGTTAGGACAGACACTCACCCAAAACCAGGGCCAGACTCCATTTTTACTCAATTCAAGAGGCCTCTATTTGATACTATATCTTAAATGAGAGAAAAATGAGAGACTAACTTTTGTAGGCAATAAATAATATCTATACAATGAATTTTCCACATATTTCTATTAGAGAATGACGCTTTTTAATCATAGTTTATAGTGAAGATAGTAGTTTTCTATATAAGACCCTAAATGACCTAGTGCTGTTTCTGAGTGGTTAGTGCTTCTTGATTTCCAAACTGCAAGTTGCCAACTTTCCTTTATAGGAGGCATTTATTTGTCAGACTTCTAAAATCTACTGATGTGTAATTTCTGAGAGGGCTTTAATTAATTTTTCCCCATGATAGGTGTGGGCTAAAAAGTGAAGGTAATCCACCAATACAATACTTATAGCCCTCCAGAGTGGCAATCCTTTGGTCTTTATGTCCTTAGGAACTCTTTTGCTGCTGTCCCCTCCCCTAACATATGAAATTGGGATCCAGAATTCCCAACTTGTGTAGACTCTATCAGAAAGGCTCTAGTATGGCCTGATTACCTCTGGCCAACACAATCACATACTTAAATTACAAAGTCATACAATGTCCATCCAGAGCCAATCCCTACGTCTGTGAGCTAGTTCCCAATGAGATAATGAAGGCAAATGTGGTAGCTAAGAAAAAGATCCTAGGCTACTTTTGCAGAATGATTTATTCAGTAAATTCAAAGTAACAGCTTTGATAAATATCCTTAACTCTCATCTCCTGGGCCACACTTTCTGTTGGATTGTTAAAGATGGTTGAAAATCTAAGGTTTTTATAACTGGCTTAAATGCTCAATCAGGATTTTCAAACGCTACACTGTTTTAGAGTTCCTGGAAAATAATTGTTATCCTTCTTGGTGAATTCCATATTAAGAAAATTTTATATCTTCCTCTGCTGACTTGAATTAGAATCGGAAAGTACTGAAGTTTCCTGTTTATTGATGACCTATTTTTCACCCAACAAGCATGTTCTGACCATTAACTCTGTGTAGAGACCTTGCTCAGCCCCCAGACAGACATGGTCTTTCCCCATACAGAACAGGGAATCAGTGAAATCAAGCCTGAAAACTGTAACAGATGGAAAAAAAAAAATTTAAGGAAGGGAAGAGTAGGTTAAAATATATATTGTGTGTATATATTTTATATAGTATAATTATAGAGTATATATTTATATATACTATATTTATTATATATATAATATTAGTGTGCATATATATATTATATATTCAAAATATAAAGTCAAGGCAGAAATTTGGGAATGTTAAGTAAATGCTGATGTGAGGACTGAATGACTATGAAACATCAAGGTCCTTAGGTGAAGAGCCATTTAAACAGATAGAAGACAAAATATTTTAATGTGGCACACAGGTCCTTTATGAGTTGAAATAAAAGTTGAAACCAGAATTTGTTTTCAAAAATGCAAGTAAAATTAATAACTATCAAAATGGTAGTGAGATGATTCGATTAAAAAAGGAAAAATTAAAAGATTAACATCTACATATCATACAAGAGCCTTTCTGATAGGTTCTACACAAGTTAGGAAACTCTGGATCCCAATTTCATATGTTAAGAATTGATGAAGTTATTTTAAAATAATTAATGGACAGGAACATAGAAAAAATCTAGGTATGCATATTTTAACAGAGATATTGAATTAAATTTGAACCAAGTAAATTGTACTTTGCACTTTAGAAAACATGTTTAGATTGGTACCAAAACAAAAACTAGCTTACAGAAATTGCTGAAAGCCCCATAAACTATTTCTCAGAAAATTGATTAGGTGGTAGATGGAGGGGACCTTCAATGTCAAAGGATTAAACTCTTTATATTGATCTCAGTTTCCTCCTTTTCTCCCTCTCCTTATTTCTGATCCTAAGAGCCATGGCCTTATTTACGTAAAACTTCAAGTGGTACAAAGGTTTTAAGAAGGCAGACATTTGACAGTAGTTAATGAAGACAAACTCCTTCCCTAGAGATAATTCTCAAAGTTTTGATTGCCCAACCCTGAGCATCTGCATCTTTGCTTTACTTAGGGGTTTGAAAAAGGCCTTACACAGGATCTGTTGACCAGGAAGCTGACAGAATGCTAAATACGCAGAGAGAGCACAATTCATTTTTTCTCTACAAGTTCTACCTGGCTTGCTTAATCCCCAATTCTCCTCCCTGCCACCATGTGCATGCAGCAGAAGAGGCTGATAATTAATGTCTGCAACCCTCCAGACACAGTGCTGCCCTAGATACCCCAAGGCAACTGCACGTGCACTTTGCGAAGCTTAGCGACCTTCCTGAGCTGCCTAAGAAGGAAATGCAGATGAGGGGCTGCTTTCAAACACTACAGGGACCATCTAGCCTCAAGACCTCCACAGATGACATTTGAACAGTAGTGACTGATTACGTTCCAGGGCAGCAGCCATCTGGAATGGACCGCAGGTGTTTCTACAGAGATGAAAGGAATGTAACAAAATGGTGGAACACACTGAACCCTGATAATGCACTATCGTTAGTAAATTGGTGTCTTTAATGGTAAGTACATAATCTCCCATGTCAAAACCCCTGGATAAGAAATATAACTACCTATGCTTTATCTTTAAACAATTTACATAATTCAATAACTCAGTTTAGGCTAAACTGTGTCACAGAAGAAATAACTTTGGTTCACAAATAAAAGCAAATTTTACAAATACCTGAATAACAAGCAGCTAGCTACATTAAAAAAAATTGCTTCAGTGAGTTCTGTGATTACTTCAAAAATTCTCAAATAATTTAACCATTTGATATATAGATATATGTAGAGTTTTAAATTTCCCTTAAAACAGCATTTGTTGTTTATATGGCTTATAAAGGAACGTGACAAATGTTATATATACATATTAGCAGCTGTTCCTGCTAGAAGACAGCTGCTGGAAGGCAAAACAAAAGTTTTTAGTGACTAAAAAATTCAAAGAATTGTTCATTTATAATAAAATATCACAATTGGCTTTGCAGATTTATGTGTTTGGCCAAACTGTAAGAAAATCTGTTTTATTTGGGTACTAAATGGTGAAGATGTTAAGACCCACAGAGTAATGGTCTGCAGGATTATTTGGTAATTTTAATTTAAATAGAAAAAAATGACAATAGGTAAAGAACAAAATTAAATTTATGAAAACATTTACCATCAAATATTTGCCAGTATTAGAACTGACCAGAAAAAATTTGAATTAGCTATTTTTAAAATAATGTTTCATTTTCCAAGTTCAGGAAACTGTTGTTAATATGAATTTGTCTTTAACACAGAGTCAATAAGTTGTACATTTGTGTGCTTTTGTCAGAAGAGGAAAGAGCTTAGAACTCAAATTCCCCTGATAATGCCCAAAGAACTTGGAAAATGAAGCCTTCAAAATGAAACAGTGTACAAAGAAAAATAAAATAATGTTTGATACGTTTTAAAGCAAATAATTTAAATGTGCAGCTATACTCTTGAAAACTAATTTCCTGATGCTGTTCTTCCTGCAGACACAAATGTGACTGCAAATTAAAATCTGAAAACAGAGAGAAAATCTTCTTTCCTAGCAAATAAACATCATAAGTGTCTAATTAAATGAACTCTGACCTGGTTTCCATGATACATCTCTTCTACTTCCGGTGTTTTGAATAATTTGGTGATCCAAGAAAAATCAATTAACCTTTTGGAACTCAGGTTCCTCATCAGTTTTTAAAAGAAGAAAAATTGAATAGATAGTCTCTTACCATATCCAGTCACTGTGGCAAGGAATTTCCACTTAATATCTATAACAAATCTATCATGTAGGTACTATTTCCATCCTCTGTACACAAGTGAAGAAACTAAGGCTTAGAAAGTGTCAATAAATTCTCCAAGAAGACAAAATTCAAGTCACACAGTTGGGATGACCTTTAAGTTCTTTACACATCTGTCATTAAAGTGGAAGAATAGTACTTAAATAAAGAGTTAAAATATTAAATTTAAATACTAGAATTAAATTGTTTTAAAATTTGAACTTAAATATTAATTGAATTTAAATGGAGCTATTTAACCCCAATGTATGCATAACACTGTTTTCACAGCAAAGCATCGTTTTCACAATCTTTGCTTTGAAACTCTCGGTTTCCATAATTTCCAAGACAGATCCATATTATACCAAATGGCACCAAATTGGTGCACGTTGGAGCTATGCCAAATCCCCAACCATGAACTGATTTTCATTCTACTGGTTCTCACTCAAAGTAATTTTAAGTATCATCATTTAATTAACATTTAGTTTTAAACTATAGAATGCCCAAATATCACTAAGATATGTGATTCCAAAATTGCATCTCACTTTGATGACCCAAGACCATGAGGAAAATAAAAACAATATCACGTACTAGAAGATTAAAGAGGTAGATTTAAAGGCAAAACAAACTGGGTGGAATGAGAAAGTGTTAGTCACTCAGTCCTGTCCAACTCTTTGTGACCCCATGAACTCGTAGTCCACCAGGCTCCTGTGTCCATGGAATTCTCCAGGCAAGAATAACCAGAGTGGGTAGCCATTCCCTTCTTCAAGGGATGTTCCCAACCCAGGGATCAAACCCGGGTCTCCTACACTGCAGGTGGGTTCTTTACTATCTGAGCCACCAGGGAAAGCCAGGGGCAAAGGCGACAGAGAAAGAAAATCTGTACACACTGCTGGGTGTTTTCTGCCAAAGATTCTCAAGCCCTTTAAAGAAACGATGGTTCAGAGCAAACTGATCAAATTGCAGATCAATGGACAGGATAAGAATGTTTCCCAGAGTCCCAAAGAAAACCAACGACAGACCTGTACTTTCAGGTTCTTGTCCAATATTAGATACAATTCTTTCATAAACCATTGTATATGATGTTCTTACTAAATAAAAATTTTATTTATTTAGCTTTGGCTTTACTTCCACTTCTAGGCAGCAAGAATACTAGAAAATGCTACCATTATAAATGATACTTTAATATAACAAAACAAGAAAATCTAGTTTTCTGAACATTTGGTATGCAATATCCTATATATAATTGCTTAACTGTATGTTTTTTTTCTCATAAAAAGATTAGAATATGTTATGGGAATGGTAATGATACATAATACATATTTAAGTGTTTAATAATTTACATTTTGTTAATTATTTTGACTGATTTTGGGTAAAGATTGTTACAACACACAAGCAGACCATCTGCTGCTGTTAGAATTATTAATAAATACTCCCTGAACTAAGTATTTTAATTAAAAATAAAATGCTGCATTCATTAAGGCCCATCTTAAGTGGCATGCTCCAAAGGAATTAATAGTGTACCCAGCTGCCAATCTCTAAATAGTTTGAAAATATTATAAACTTTTATTCATGAGAAACTACATGGATTTGGATAATTAGGGAACAATCTGTTGAGTCCTCTAAAGCCTTCTGCTGTGTGGGATCCAAGAGTGTATGAATCAATGAAAATGACACCTTCTATTCTATATACTCTTCCACAAATTTACCAAGGAGTCAGGCTAGTGCAAATGCTTTCTTCTTAACTATATCTTTTTGATCTTTATCCTGGAAAGGGGAGCAATAGGCACTCCTCATCTGATAAACTTACTTAAGATTGTTTTCTATTAAAGCGGGTCTCTGGAGCCAGATGGCCTAGGCTTAAATCCTATTTCCTATATTCTAGCTGTGTGACCCTGAGCAATTTACTTAACAATTCCGTGCCTTCATACTCACATTAGTAAAACGAGGATAGTGGTGGTATCACTTTCATACAGCTATTATGAGAATTAATGTTAGTATTAATATTAAAATCTGCATTAAGCACCAGAAGAGTGTTTAATACATGTTAATTAACGATGACTCTTAGAATTATTGTTGTTAATACTGAAATGCATTTTTGTGACTTTTCCTTGAAGATTACCTTCAGTCCTGTCCAATTCAAAAGGTGATTCATTTTCTTTCACATTTTTCTAAGGATGTTGTATCTTTAGTTTTTGAAATTTGAACAGATTTTTCCCTTGAAATTAAATGTTGATTGGGGCAATGACAGAGGGAAGTCAGGAAACTTGGTAATGCCATTTTTCACCAAAAAGGACACCTGACAAGTAAGGAAATATGTGTACAGTTTCTAAATATCCAGTAAAGAATGCTATACACATGCAGGAGTATCAATCTCCTTCCAAATACAAGTTCAACATGTGGAGTGAGGAAGCAAATGATAAGGAAAAGTGAGAATGAAGGGAAACAGAGAGAAATTAAGAAAAGACTAAATATAAAGGAGATTCAAGATTACTGAAATGTTCAGAATTCTAAATAAAATCTCTAAAAGGAAAAATAAGAGTTTACCTTCTCTTATGTTAGTCCTTTTGCTGTGAAAATCAGGGACTGAAAATTTAAGTGATACACTTGGTAGTGCTGTGAACACACATGGACTCTGACCTCTCACACACTTCAGCAAGTCCCTGCTCATGATTACATGACTTCACTAGAACGTGATGCTTATTTTTCACTCTTCTCATTCACTCACCTAGGAAAAACCAGGTTTCAGGGAGCTACTGAACTTGAGGTACTCAAGGGCATGCTTTCTGCTGCCAGAGTCCCCCTGAAGCACAAGAACAGGAGAGGTTCTCTCTTATCAAATCCTTAAACTGCGCAAGGCACATTCACTCATATTAACTGATTAGATCATCAGAATCACTTTTTTTTTAAATTGCTATTATGTCCCAGTTGCATAGATTAGACAGATGAGCCTCAAGAAACAAGTAGTGTTTCTTCAGGTCACAGGACCAGAAAGTGCAAGAGGCAAAAGTCAACATGGAATTCAAAGTGAACTACTTTTTGCCAACCCCAATGGTTTTCAAACTGAAATGTAGATCCTTGGGTTCCATTTTAGAATCTTAAGGAGTAACACAGAGGGGAGGAGTTTTCTAAGCAGACCACAGTGTCTCTCCAATCCCTCCCCTTCTCCTGCTTCCATAGACAGCTCTAGTGATGTGTTTTGGGCATCATAGTTCACAGTAACACTTTAAAAAAAAAAAGCATTTTACTTTTAAGAATTTTATTTTTCAAAGTTAATTATGAAATCCTCTCATTAAAAAGAGTCCCTAAGTCCTTATATTTAAATTACATTCATCTGTATATGTCTAATTCATTCCCTAATGTCAACTGTATGTAGATAAAATATGTGTTATTTTGTCTGACTCTTTGTAACTCCTTGAACTGTAGCCTGCCAGGCTCTTCTGTCCATGGGGTTCTCCAAGCAAGAATACTGTAGTGGGTTGCCATTCCCTTCTCCAGAGGATCTTTCTGACCCAGAAATCAAACCCAGGTCTCCTATATTGCAGGCAGATTCTTTAGCATCTAATTGAATAAATGTCAATTATTCATATCTAAAATTCCATACAACAATTCAGATTAAAATCTATCTGTAGGTCCTACGATGTGTACCATGTACTGACTTGATCTCAGCAGAGGGATCAGTGCTAGTGCAAGCCTGCTCTAAGTGTGATTAGAGAATTATTGCTCAGTCTAAGAAGCCTGTGCCAGGAGGTAAATCACCATGTCTCTCCTTCCACATGGAAAAAGTCTTGTTAGGAAAAGAAAGCAAAAGCTAGCTGAATTAAAGTGTGCTTCATTGGTCTACAGGCTAGGGCAGCTGTTAATGTTGTTACCACCCAGAAACAATTTTCCTCGGGACACTTTTAGAGAAGAAAATGGCAACCCACTCCAGTATTTCTTGTCTGAAAAACCCTATGAACAGAGGAGCCTGGTGGGCTACAGTCTCTGGGGTGGCAAAGAATCAGACACAACTGAGCAACTAAGCATAGGAGCACTCTGGATAGCACTGTTCTAGATTTCAGTATGCTCTGGCATTAGAAACTTGCTTCCCCCCACTTCCGATTACATCCAAAACTTTCTCAACTGTCCACCACTCTGGCCACTCCTTATCTATCGCTTCTGCCTGTCCTGTGGCATGGCTTCTAAATATTGAGTTTCCTGAGACTTTGGGAGTGGGGGCAGGGAGCGCTGCATCAATTCTTGCTTTCTCTGCCTATCCTGAATGAATTTTCTGTATCCATGACTTCAAAAGTCTTTTCCGTATATATTTTCTCTTTTATGTCTGACCCTAACTTTTCTTCTGAACCCAGACTCTTTAGCTGTAATTGCCCACTAATAATCTCTATTATATTGCATTTTGCTTTTAGACATCTCAGTTCAGTTCAGTCGCTCAGTTGTGTCTGACTCTTTGCAACCCCATGAACCGCAACACGCCAGCCTCCCAGTCCATCACCAACTGCTGGAGTTCACCCAAACTCATGTCCTTTGAGTCGGTGATGCCATCCAGCCATCTCATCCTCTGTCATCCCCTTCTCCTCCTACTCTCAATCTTTCCCAGCATCAGGGTCTTTTGAAATGAGTCAGCTCTTCACATAAGGTGTCCAAAGTATTGGAGTTTCAGCTTCAACATCAGTCTTTCCAATGAACACCCAAGACTGATCTCCTTTAGGATAGACCGGTTGGATCTCCTTTCAGTCCAAGGGACTCTCAAGAGTCTTCTCCAACACCACAGTTCAAAAGCATCAATTCTTCAGTGCTCAGCTTTTTTTATAGTCCAACTCTCACATCCATACATGACTACTGGAAAAACCATAGCCTTGACTAGATGGACCTTTGTTGACATCTAGAAGCATTTATTTTTAGATATGGATATTTGTACATAAAAAGTGCACACATTACCTATCCTGAACAATGCCAAGCAACAATATACTGCTGCAACAGTTGTCTTTAAAAATAAACATAAAAACAGAGCCCAGGCTGGCAAACAGAAATAAAACACCTATTTCCCAATAACACAATGCTGAAAATTGTCAGTAATCGTAAAGCACCTTCCATTTTTCTTATAAAGCTGCCAAAGTTACCTATTTTTAAAACTTACTTTTTTTTTTAATCAATAATACAAATCTGATCACACCATTATAAAACCAAATGCTGGAGTCTTTACTCCTTTAAAATTCCAAATATTCCAACATAAACACAGGTGTAAAATTTGCTATAAATGCAGTACTTGGATGCAATCTCAAAAATGACAGAATGATCTCTGCTCATTTCCAAGGCAAACCATTCAATATCACAGTTATCCAAGTCTATGCCCCAACCAGTAATGCTGAAGAAGCTGAAGTTGAACGGTTCTATGAAGACCTACAAGACCTTTTAGAACTAACACCCAAAAAAGATATTCTTTTCATTATAGTGGACTGGAATGCAAAAGTAGGAAGTCAAGAAACACTTGGAGTAACAGGCAAATTTGGCCTTGGAATACAGAACAAAGCAGGGCAAAGACTAACTGAGTTTTGCCAAGAAAATGCACTGGTCAAAACCAACACCCTCTTCCAACAACACAAGAGAAGACTCTACACATGGACATCACCANTAAGCAGACCACAGTGTCTCTCCAATCCCTCCCCTTCTCCTGCTTCCATAGACAGCTCTAGTGATGTGTTTTGGGCATCATAGTTCACAGTAACACTTTAAAAAAAAAAAGCATTTTACTTTTAAGAATTTTATTTTTCAAAGTTAATTATGAAATCCTCTCATTAAAAAGAGTCCCTAAGTCCTTATATTTAAATTACATTCATCTGTATATGTCTAATTCATTCCCTAATGTCAACTGTATGTAGATAAAATATGTGTTATTTTGTCTGACTCTTTGTAACTCCTTGAACTGTAGCCTGCCAGGCTCTTCTGTCCATGGGGTTCTCCAAGCAAGAATACTGTAGTGGGTTGCCATTCCCTTCTCCAGAGGATCTTTCTGACCCAGAAATCAAACCCAGGTCTCCTATATTGCAGGCAGATTCTTTAGCATCTAATTGAATAAATGTCAATTATTCATATCTAAAATTCCATACAACAATTCAGATTAAAATCTATCTGTAGGTCCTATGATGTGTACCATGTACTGACTTGATCTCAGCAGAGGGATCAGTGCTAGTGCAAGCCTGCTCTAAGTGTGATTAGAGAATTATTGCTCAGTCTAAGAAGCCTGTGCCAGGAGGTAAATCACCATGTCTCTCCTTCCACATGGAAAAAGTCTTGTTAGGAAAAGAAAGCAAAAGCTAGCTGAATTAAAGTGTGCTTCATTGGTCTACAGGCTAGGGCAGCTGTTAATGTTGTTACCACCCAGAAACAATTTTCCTCGGGACACTTTTAGAGAAGAAAATGGCAACCCACTCCAGTATTTCTTGTCTGAAAAACCCTATGAACAGAGGAGCCTGGTGGGCTACAGTCTCTGGGGTGGCAAAGAATCAGACACAACTGAGCAACTAAGCATAGGAGCACTCTGGATAGCACTGTTCTAGATTTCAGTATGCTCTGGCATTAGAAACTTGCTTCCCCCCACTTCCGATTACATCCAAAACTTTCTCAACTGTCCACCACTCTGGCCACTCCTTATCTATCGCTTCTGCCTGTCCTGTGGCATGGCTTCTAAATATTGAGTTTCCTGAGACTTTGGGAGTGGGGGCAGGGAGCGCTGCATCAATTCTTGCTTTCTCTGCCTATCCTGAATGAATTTTCTGTATCCATGACTTCAAAAGTCTTTTCCGTATATATTTTCTCTTTTATGTCTGACCCTAACTTTTCTTCTGAACCCAGACTCTTTAGCTGTAATTGCCCACTAATCATCTCTATTATATTGCATTTTGCTTTTAGACATCTCAGTTCAGTTCAGTCGCTCAGTTGTGTCTGACTCTTTGCAACCCCATGAACCGCAACACGCCAGCCTCCCAGTCCATCACCAACTGCTGGAGTTCACCCAAACTCATGTCCTTTGAGTCGGTGATGCCATCCAGCCATCTCATCCTCTGTCATCCACTGTTGGATCATGGAAAAAGCAAGATAGTTCCAGAAATACATCTCAGTTCAGTTCAGTCGCTCATCATGTCTGACTCTTTGTGACCCCAAGGACTTAGCATGCCAGGCTTCCCTGTCCATCAACAACTCCCAGAGCTTATTCAAACTCAAGTCCTTTGAGTCGGTGATGCCATCCAGCCATCTCATCCTCTGTCATCCCCTTCTCCTCCTACTCTCAATCTTTCCCAGCATCAGGGTCTTTTGAAATGAGTCAGCTCTTCACATAAGGTGTCCAAAGTATTGGAGTTTCAGCTTCAACATCAGTCTTTCCAATGAACACCCAAGACTGATCTCCTTTAGGATAGACCGGTTGGATCTCCTTTCAGTCCAAGGGACTCTCAAGAGTCTTCTCCAACACCACAGTTCAAAAGCATCAATTCTTCAGTGCTCAGCTTTTTTTATAGTCCAACTCTCACATCCATACATGACTACTGGAAAAACCATAGCCTTGACTAGATGGACCTTTGTTGACATCTAGAAGCATTTATTTTTAGATATGGATATTTGTACATAAAAAGTGCACACATTACCTATCCTGAACAATGCCAAGCAACAATATACTGCTGCAACAGTTGTCTTTAAAAATAAACATAAAAACAGAGCCCAGGCTGGCAAACAGAAATAAAACACCTATTTCCCAATAACACAATGCTGAAAATTGTCAGTAATCGTAAAGCACCTTCCATTTTTCTTATAAAGCTGCCAAAGTTACCTATTTTTAAAACTTACTTTTTTTTTTAATCAATAATACAAATCTGATCACACCATTATAAAACCAAATGCTGGAGTCTTTACTCCTTTAAAATTCCAAATATTCCAACATAAACACAGGTGTAAAATTTGCTATAAATGCAGTACTTGGATGCAATCTCAAAAATGACAGAATGATCTCTGCTCATTTCCAAGGCAAACCATTCAATATCACAGTTATCCAAGTCTATGCCCCAACCAGTAATGCTGAAGAAGCTGAAGTTGAACGGTTCTATGAAGACCTACAAGACCTTTTAGAACTAACACCCAAAAAAGATATTCTTTTCATTATAGTGGACTGGAATGCAAAAGTAGGAAGTCAAGAAACACTTGGAGTAACAGGCAAATTTGGCCTTGGAATACAGAACAAAGCAGGGCAAAGACTAACTGAGTTTTGCCAAGAAAATGCACTGGTCAAAACCAACACCCTCTTCCAACAACACAAGAGAAGACTCTACACATGGACATCACCAGATGGTCAATACCAAAATCAGATTGATTATATTCTTTGAGCAAAAGATGGAGAAGCTCTATACAGTCAGAAAAAAACAAGACCAGTAGCTGACTGTGGCTCAGATCATGAACACCTTATTGCCAAATTCAGACTTAAACTGAAAAAAGCAGGGGAAACCACTAGACCATTCAGGTATGACCTAAGAAAGGAGAAATGGAAGGGAAGAGAAAGTGCTGTCTGTGTCTGTGTTTCAGAAAGCACCAAGAATTCATCAGTTTTAGAAGCTTTAGATATAATTGCATTTAGGATCTCAGAAAAAAATTATCATAATTTCTCTTTTCCTATGTCAGATCAGCTGTCTTCTGTTCGGTCTCCATTCACTAGGGTGGCCAGCAGGTTTACGTCACTTCTCGGTAGCTCAGAACCCAAAGAGAGTTTCTCCCAAATCAATATTTCCATTAATATGGAAAAGGATATCCCACATTGCCATTGGCCATCTCTGGTACTGGCAGTGGAGTTAACCACATTTAAACCATGAACCATAAAAAGGATGCTGGATTCTTCTTCAAGAAACACACGGAATTGTCTTAGATAAAGACAATGAATGTTGAGGAAACATAGAAAAATACAGCCCGCAATACCAAAACTAAATATATACTGCCTCAACTGTTATCTTGAGTTAATCATCTTGCTTAGCATCCACTCATTTGTCTAATCTGGAAACTAGGTAAATCTCAACTACTTACTTCTCTGTAACTGTCCATATCTAATCCTATATCTGAAACCAAGTGTAAATCTTGTTGATTCTACTTCTAACCACCTGTTAAACCCGGTCTCTCCTTTCCATCTCAACTATCATTGTCTTTGTCTTCTCTTATATAAATTTTTACTTATTATTCAAACTGATTTTCCTGCAATCAATCTTTCTCCTTTAGCTTCATTTATTCTTCTGATTAAAACCTTTTTTTTTTTCATACAGAATAAAATTCAAACTTCTGAGATCAGTGCATTCACTCTGCCATGAAGGATTCTGATCACTATGCTTGGCATACCTACAGACAAGATAAGCAATCCTCAGGACATCTACCAGAATCATTTTCCAGGGAATTTCTGGGTCTAATTATTTTAAAATTCCTGAAATCTATGAATACAACTTTACCTCACAAACACCCTTCTCCTTGTCTATCTGCCCTGCAGACTCTCTATCTGCAGGACTTCTTCCCTGAGGTGACTAACTCCGACTGCTCTATCTCTTCCAAAACTTTTAACTCTACCAGAAGCAACACCAGTCACCTCAGTGGCTTCCCATTACATTCCTGCCTAACAGAAACTTGGCTTTTCCTGAGGATACAATTTCTCATATAACCTTTTCAATTGGAAGACACTCACTCTCAGAGATTCCACGCATTCCAAAGTTGTTAGATAAAGAGAGCACCTTTCTAGCTTTTCACCATTTCTGGGACATTACTCAGTCATGATGAGTCAAAATCACTGCTACATGGAGATGTATGACATCTGACAAAAGCACCCTCTTCATCTTCTCAGCTAAAAATCCTTGTTCTTTTAATCACTGGGGACCTTAGTACTAGAATCATTCATTTTCTTCCCACTTATGCTGTGTCATGGTCCTGAATTATTTCAATGTCTGTGAGTAAGACCCAGCCAGGGCCCTAGTCTTTCAATTACCTTCCTTAATTCTAGTGACTTCGTCTCGACTCCTCTGAAATTCCCCACTCCTATAGCAATGACTTGAATTACTCATGCACCCAAATTTTACATTCAAATAACTTTACTCTGCAACCAAATTCCACCATCTTTTTTACTCTCTCTAGATCCTGTTGCACTTTTCTTTGTTCTTATATGGATTACCAGTTCCCAAGCCTTTCTATTTTATTCTTATCAGTACTTTTTTTCTGTTAACCTTCTTTTTTTTTTTTTAATTTTTATTTATTTTATTTATTTTTTTTTATTTTTTTTTTTGTATTTATTTATTTTTTTACACGAACTCCCAAACATGAACCCCCCTCCCACCTCCCCCGCCACATCTTNATGACTTTCAACTTAATTGAATATAAATTAGATGAGGGATAATAAATGCTTCTAAAATGCAAAGCTCTTGCTCTCTCTGTTGTGTTTACGTGTATGCCTGTGTATATATTTTAATGTAAATGAAAGCAATGGACTTCTTTAGACCTAAGTAAATATAGTATGTGGTCTACATGGAGGTGAATTTGTACAGGTTTTTGTTTTTATTGTGGTATCTATGTATAAAACACACCTTAATTTTTTTGTTTCTATAAAACAAACAGACTTTAAATTCATGTACAGTTGCTCATTGAAAAAAGAGCAAAGACTTTTATGTGAGCCAGCATGAAAATAAAATTACATTATGAATGTTAACAAGTTCAGACAGATTCTTCCAGTTTTGTGAAGAAAATATTATTTGCCATTAAATGCAGATTTTAGTGAGGAGGTAGGCATAAAGTCCTTCATTTACAAACTTTTATTTTCCCCCCAATTTAAATATTTTCTGTTATTTTTCTTCAGTTAGGATCTGGAAACGTACCTGGAAAGGGCAGGTCTTGGGTAGCTGAGCAGTAATGAGCATTTGGTCTTTTATTTCACCAGGTATGTTGGGACTTAAATCCCTGTGCTATGGCCCTTAGGCTTTAGTGTTATTCAAACACTTCATTAATTATGTTTCTGCCTCCGTACATTCCCCTGGCAGAGGAGGACATGGCTAGAGAGCATCACTGACTCCATGGACTTTAATTTGAGCAAACTCTGGGAGACAGTGGAGGACGGATGAGCCGAGTGTGCTGCCGTCCCTGAGGCTGCGAAGAGTCAGACCGACTTTGAAACAGGACAACCAGCACAACATTCCCCTGTGAATTCAGAAACAGCTTAGCAGAAGCGGACTTGGTGTGCTTCATTATTGTGTCCGAATTGCTCCATGGAAGGAAGGGTACAGCAAATGGTTTGTATGGTGTGTGTCAGCTACCCGAAAACTACTTCCTCCTTCTCTAGTCAAAGAGGAAACTTAGCGAAATTCTAAAAGATCCCCCTTCATCCAACTTTTTTTGATTGTTCATTGTGTTTTTGAACAAAAAATATTCTCCTTCACTACCTCATGTCAGAATATTACACTTTGATCATATTTTCTTTTATCTTGAAATATAATCCTAGGTCATCAAATCATCCTT
>SJYX01023020.1:683771-739166 GCA_006410675.1 Oreotragus oreotragus | reverse complement strand
TTTATTTATTTTTTTACACGAACTCCCAAACATGAACCCCCCTCCCACCTCCCACCCCACATCTTCCCTCCAGATCATCCCCATACACCAGCCCCAAGCATCCTGCATCCTGCATTGAACATAGACTGGCAATTCATTTCTTACATGATAGTATACATATTTCAATGCTATTCTCCCAAATCATCCCTCCCTCTCCCTCTCCCTCTCCTTCTCCCTCAGAGTCCATAAGTCCGCTCTACACATCTGTATCTTTTTTGCTGTCTTGCATGCAGGGTCCTCATTTCCATCTTTCTAGATCCATTAAAACTACACCTGCTTCAATATCAACTTTTTCTTTCCCTTGTTGTTCTGTAATTTTATTTTTGCAGAAAACTGTAAGCAGACTGAATCCAACACAGTCATTTTGGGGCCTCTATCCAGTTCCCTGAAAATTGCCAAGAAATTGAAGTTTTTCTCCAAATTTAATCCCACTCACTGGTCACCATTCCCACCAAAATCTAGATTATTATGTTTATTTCACAGGAGGAGTATATAATTTCATTTTGTGTTTTGTCTGTTTATACATGTTTCTCTCTCTCTAGACATTTTGAGAGCAGAGAAGAGGTTTTAGTTTCTTTTTCATTCCTGGTGTCTAGAACATTATAATTGTTGAATAAAAGTTAAATAAATGCCATATTGTGGCATATTAATCTTTCTTGCAGTGGGGTTGAACTGTGGTGTTGAAGACTCTTGAGAGTCCCTTGGACTGCAAGGAGATCCAACCAGTCCATTCTGAAGGAGATCAACCCTGGGATTTCTTTGGAGGGAATGATGCTGAAGCTGAAACTCCAGTTCTTTGGCCACCTCATGCGAAGAGTTGACTCATTGGAAAAGACTCTGATGCTGGGAGGGATTGAGAGCAGGAGGAGAAGGGGATGACCGAGGATGAGATGGCTGGATGGCATCACTGACTCGATGGATGTGAGTCAGAGTGAACTCCGGGAGTTGGTGATGGACAGGGAGGCCTGGCGTGCTGCAATTATGGGGTCACAAAGAGTCAGTTAGACACGACTGAACGACTGAACTGTACTGAACTGATACTTTTCATATTTAAATGAAAATCAATAGAAGTTGTTATTATTCAAAATGTTAAATTTGAATTTATAGTAACATAATTAGAACTATTATTTTTATTAAGGAAAACCATTGTGGTTTTGTCAAATGATTAAAATTATTTTAATAAAAATGTATTTGGTTAATTAATACAGAGTAGATTTGGTGCAAGAACAAACATACTAGAATGTCAAAAACAGACCTATAAAGAATAGTCACCAGATTCAAGGCAAAGTTGACACTGTTACAGTAGAGAAAGGATGCTCTCTTTAATAAATGATGTGTGCTCCATTGGACTTCCATCCCAAAGCACAATAATTAATTCCACATAGTCATTAGATCTATGTCTGGAAGTATAAACTAAATCATTTAGAGGAAAATAGAATGTCTTCAAAGTTGCCTTAAGACACTGAAAAAGCTAATTGTAAAAGGAAATAAACATTAAATTGTGCTGTATTAAATTGAATAAACTCTATTCATTTAAAGACTATTAAGAGACTAAACAGTTCAGTTCAGTTCAGTTGCTCAGTTGTGTCCAACTCTTTGTGACCCCATAGACTGCAGCACACCAGGCTTCCCTGCCCATTACCAACTCCTGGAGTTTACTCAAACTAATGTTCACTGAGTCAGAGATGCCACCCAACCATCTCATCCTCTGTTGTCCCCTTCTTTTCCCACTTTCAGTCTTTCCTAGTATCAGGGTCTTTTCCAATCAGTCAGTTCTTCGCATCAGGTGGCCAAAGTATTGGAATTTCAGCTTAAACATCAGCCCTTTAAATGAATATTCCAGATTGATTTCCTTTAGGATTGACTGGTTTCATCTCCTTTGGAGTCCAAGGGACTCTCAAGAGTCTTTTCCAACAACACAGTTCAAAAGAATTCAAAGAATTCAAAAAATTCACAGGTCAATTCTTCGGCTCTCAGCTTTCTTTGTAGTCCAACTCTCACATCCATACATAACTACTGGAAAAACCATAACTTTGACTAGATGGACCTTTGTTGGCAAAGTAATGTCTCTGCTTTTTCACATGCTGTCTAAGTTGGTCATAGGTTTTCTTCCAAGGAGCAAGCATCTTTTAATTTCATGGCTGCAGTCACCATCTGCAGTGATTCTGAAGCCCCCAGAATAAAATCTGATACTGTTTCCATTGTTTTTCATCTATTTGCCATGAAGTGATGGGACCGGATGCCATGATCTTAGTTTTCTGAATGTTGAGTTTTAAGTCAACTTTTTCACTCTCCACTTTTGCTTTCATCAAGAGGATCTTTAATTCTTCTTCACTTTCTGCTATAAAGGTGATGTTATCTGCTTATCTGAGGCTATTGATATTTCTCCCAGCAATCTTGATTCTAGCTTGTGCTTCATCCAGCCCGGCATTTTGCATGATGTATTGTGCATGTAAGTTGAATACGCAGGGTGACAATATACAGCCTTGATGTGCTCCTTTCACGATTTGGAACCAGTCTGTTGTTCCATATCTAGTTCTGTTACTTCTTGACCTGCATACAGATTTTTCAGGAGGCAGGTCAGGTGGTCTGGTATTCCCATCTCTTTAAGAATTTTCAACACTTTGCTGTGATCCATACAGTCAAAGGCTTTAACTTAGTCGATAAAGCAGAAGTAGAGGTTTTTCTGGAACTCTCTTGCTTTTTTGATGATCCAAAAGATGTTGGCAATTTGATCTCTGGCTTCTCTGCCTTTTCTAAATCCACCTTGAACATATAGAAGTTCACCGTTCATGTACTGTTGAAGCCTGGCTTGGAGAATTTTTTGAGCATTACTTTGCTAGCACATGAGATGAGTGCAATTGTGCAGTAGTTTATACATTCTTTGGCATTGCCTTTCGTTGGGATTGAAATGGAAACTGACCTTTTCCAGTCCTGTGGTCTCTGCTGAATTTTCCAAATTTGCTAGCATACTGAGTGCAGCACTTTCACAGCACCATCTTTTAGAATTTGAAATAGCTCAGATGGAACTCCATCATCTCTACTAGCTTTGTTCATAATGATGTCCACTTGACTTCACACTCCAAGATGTCTGGCTCTAGATGAGGGATCACACCATTGTGGTTATCTGGGTCAAGAAGATTGTTTTGTGCAGTTCTTCTATGTATTCTTGCCACCTCTTCTTAATATCTTCTGCTTCTGTTAGCTCCATACTATTTCTGTCATTTGTTGTGCCCATCTTTGCCTAAAATGTTCCCTTGGTATCTCTAATTTTCTTGACAAGATCTCTATAGTCTTTCACATTCTATTGTTTTTTCTATTTCTTTGCATTGATAGCTAAGGAAGGCTTTCTTATCTCTCCTTGTTATTCTTTGGAACTCTGCATTCAAATGGGTATATCTTTCCTTTTCTCCTTTGCCTTTAGCTTCTTTTCTTTCTCACCTATTTTTAAGTGTTCCTCAGACAGCCATTTTGCCTTTTTGCATTTCTTTTTCTTGGGGATGGTCTTGATCACTGCCAGTTAGTACAATGGGAGTACAACTGGGAGTTAGTACAATGTCACAAACCTCCATCCATAGTTCTTCTAGCACTCTAATCCCTTGAATCTATTTTTCACTTCCACTGTATAATTGTAAGGGATTTTATTTAAATCATACCTGAATGGTCTAGTGGTTTTCCTTACATTCTTCAATTTAAGTTTAAGTAAAAGTATAATGAAACAACCCAAAGTGTGGGAGAAGATATTCATCATACATATAACTATGAAAATGTTAATATTTAGGTTATATTTTTAATGTTATAAATCAATATAGATTCCTATGAATCAATTTTTAAATACAGCTGTTCTTCTTATGAAGGTCAGGAAACAACAGTTAGAGCTGGATATGGAACAACAGACTGGTTTCAAATAAGAAAAGGAGTACATCAAGGCTGTGTATTATTACTGTGCTTATTTAACTTATATGCAGAGTACATCATGAGAAATGCTGGCCTGGATGAAGCACAAGTTGGAATCAAGATTGCTTGGAAAAATATCAAACCTCAGATAAGCAGATGACACCACCCTTCTGGCAGAAAGTGAAGATTAAAGTGCCTCTTGATGTAAGTAAGTGAAAGATGAGAGTGAAAAAGTTGGCTTAAAGCTCAACATTCAGAAAACGAAGCTCATGGCATCTGGTCTCATCATTTCATGGCAAATTGAAGGGGAAATAGTGGAAACAGTGGCTGACTTTATGTCGAGGGCTCCAAAATCCCTGCAGATGGTGATTACAGCCATGAAATAAAAAGACGCTTGATCCTTGGAAGAAAAGGTATGACCAACCTAGACAGCATGTTAACAATCAGAGACATTACTTTGCCAACAAAAGACCATCTAGTCAAAGCTATGGCTTTTCCAGTGGTCATGTATGGATGTGAGAGTTGGACTGTGAAGAAAGCTGAGAGTTGAATAATTGATGCTTTTGAACTGTGGTATTGGAGAAGACTCCTGAGAGTTCCTTGGACTGCAAGGAGGTCCAACCAGTCCATCCTAAAGGAAATCAGTCCTGAGTGTTCATTGGAAAGACTGACATTGAAGCAAAACTACAATACTTTGGACACCCTTGTGTCCTGACTCACTTGAAAAGACCCTGATGCTGGGAAAGATTGAAGGCAAGAGGAGAAGGGGACGACAGAGGATGAGATGGTTGGATGGCATCACTGACTCAATGGACATGAGTTTGAGTGAACTCTGGGAGTTAGTGATGGACAGGGAGGCCTGGTATGCTGCAGTCCATGGGGTCACAAAAAGTCAGACATGACTGAGTGACTGAACTGAACTGAACTGTATTCTCCTTAATAATTATACTCCTTATATTTATATGATCAAATCACTTGAACTCACAGACACACTTTACCAAGTAAGATAGACAAATGGCCAAAAACATATTGAATGGTACTTAACCTCATTAGTCATCTGTGTTACATACTGACCTAAATGGGTTAAATCAAAGAGACAAAACTCTAGGATTTCAAAGATGTAGAGCCACTGGAATAATTGTAAATTATTAGTGGAAGTCTTAATTGGCACAGCCATTGGAAAATTTTTAGCACCTATTTAAACTAAACTACTTATTTAACTTAATATGCAGAGTACATCATGAGAAACGCTGGGCTAAAAGAAGCACAAGCTGGAATCAAGATTAGCGGGAGAAATATCAATAACCTCAGATATGCAGATGACACTACCCTGATGGCAGAAAGTGAAGAGGAACTAAAAAGCTTCTTGATGAAAGTAAAAGAGGAGAGTGAAAATGTTGGCTTAAAGCTCAACATTCAGAAAACGAAGGTCATGGCATCTGGTCTCATCACTTCATGGGAAATAGATGGGAAAACAGTGGAAACAGTGTCAGACTTTATTTGAGGGGGCTCCAAAATCACTGCAGATGGTGATTGCAGCCATGAAATTAAAAGATCCTTACTCCTTGGAAGGAAAGTTATGACCAACCTAGATAGCATATTAAAGAGCAGAGACATTACTTTGCCAACAAAGGTCCATCTAGTCATGGCTATGGTTTTTCCAGTGGTCATGTATGGATCTGAGAGTTGGACTGTGAAGAAAGCTGAGCGCCGAAGAATTGATGTGTTTGAACTGTGGTGTTGGAGAAGACTCTTGAGAGTCCTTTGGACTGCAAGGAGATCCAGCCAGTCCATTCTAAAGGAGATCAGTCCTGGGTGTTCTTTGGAAGGAACAATGCTGAAGCTGAAACTCCAGTACTTTGGCCACCTCATGTGAAGAGTTGACTCATTGGAAAAGACCCTGATGCTGGGAGGGATTGAGGGCAGGAGGAGTAGGGGATGACAGAGGATGAGATGGTTGGATGGCATCACCGACTCGATGGACATGAGTTTGAGTGAACTCCGGGAGTTCGCGATGGACAGGGAGGCCTGACATGCTGCAGTTCGTGGGGTCACAAAGAGTTGGACATGACTGAGTGACTGAACTTAACTGAAAACTAAACATACTCATATCATATGACTCAGCACTGCCAATACTAAAATTGTCTTTTGATGTTCACCAAAAGTTATGTAAGAGAATGTTTTTAGTCGTACTAGTTATAAAAGACTTAAATTGAATAGATACTTAGTAACAGTGGAATTGATAAATGAGTCACAGTATATTTACACAACAGATTACAGAGCAACTAGAACAAATGATATTACAATATGCAACAATGTGGATGAATCTCCCAAATATAAAGTTGAGTGAAAGAAGCCACACAAAGGAATCCATGTATGATTCCATTTATATAAAATATAATACCAATATACATTGGTACAAATTAGGCCAGTGGTTGGCATTGTTGGGAAAGAGAATAGTTTATTCTCTGGAAGGAGTATGAGGATGACTTCAGCAATGCTAAATATGTTTAGAATTTCACCAAAGTGTGCAATTATGTTACATACAATTTATATTTATTATGCTGGTACTTATGGTATTTTTCAGAAGAGATATAATATGAAAAAGTAATAAAAGTGAAAATCCAGAGAGTAAAAATTCAGAAAGAGTGTACTCTTGTAAACTGAATATGAAGGTCTAATCACTCATGGAAATATAAACTATTTGAAATTAAATCATAGATTTCTGTAGATTCTGCTCTATGACCTCCTTCAACACTGGTTGACATTATTGTGTAGTGACTTCTAAAAATATTTTTTTCTCAGTGCATTCTAAGGGCCTTTCACAGTAGAATAAACATAGTTTTGTAATTTACTATGTTCTTTTGTCTTTACTTCAACGGTATAAACTGTTCTGTGTTGTCCTATATGATCATTTAGCAGTTCTTTTTGCTTATAATTATCTTTATACACAAGGTTTCCTAGAATATTGCTACTACTCATAAACAAAATTTGGGTGTCAGAAGCAGCATTTCATTTCTAAAAGTATATTTGCTTTCTAATTGAAAAATTATATTGCTTTTGGCACAAACTGAAAAGAAAAGCCATCAAATGAGATGTCGGTAGTGTTAAATGACTAAAGATTATAAAAAGCTTTTATAACCTGGAATCCCAAGTTACACACTAGCTAAGATGCATTCAAGGAATGTGGCACTTTATGGTAAAATGTGAGAAAAGAGTATCATATTAAAGCAATTTATTTTCTTTTTCTTTTTGTTCTGTACTCATCCGTGATAAATGCAGGAAGACAATAGACTACAGGTTGCACATGGTTATTTAATAGGCAGAAAAGTAAAAACTAAACCATCCACTTCTGCAAAACATCTTTAGGTAAAAGAAAAGTCTTATTATCATTGAGACTAACATTAAACTCATTAATGATTACCTTAATAATGTGCCTTAGTCATTATAGATTCTAACAGCAGTGACTGTTAGGTTTTCTAACATTTCTGCAAAACAAATTCCATAGAAGAAGAAGATAAAATTTTATAATATATACATTTTACACTCAGATATATAGCAGATATACAAAGTCATTGATGTTAGCTTTTGACCAACTTTATAATCTGGGACAATAACAAGTTATTATATAAGCATTTTTATAGGACAGACACTCTGTTAACTGCATAATATGAATTATCACCTTTCAGACTTATAAAAAGTTCAAGTTCATGTGGTAATACTCTCCAAAAGTAGATACCATCATTTTTTCTGTCCCTATACAAACCTACTGCCCAACCAAAGAGATGTTATCTAATTCTTTCTTATTAAACCTGCCCTGGCTTTGTGATGTACCTTTGATAAACAGAAATGTGACTGACAAGGCCATAAGAAGCCTTGCAACTTCTTTCTGGGTCTTTTAGATTATATTTTCTTGGGATGTTTCTTCTCAGAATCTACCTATTTTTATTTTGAGAGGCCCTAGCCTAGGAATAGGTTCATAAACATGCAAACTCTGCTGTCATTGTTTTGAAATTCTTTATATATACATATATATACATTTTAACAAGACATTCTGTACTTTCATTTTGCACTGAATCTTGCAAATACTGGAACTGGTCTTGCCCAAGCCATGTAGGCAAGTTTAGCCCCTATACTCAACATTACCCACCAGTCATGTGAGTGAGCTATATTAGACATTCAGCATACTTGAGCATTTAATGGTCGAAGTCCCAGTCAAAATGAGAGATCCCAAATGAGAAATGTTCAGCTAAGCCCAGAAAACCCCCAGAACTATGAGAAAAATAAATTACTTCTTAAGTCATTGAATTTTGGCATGGTTTATGTATTACCCAACAACAGATAAGTGAGACAAATAGTTATTATTATTATCTCACATCTTCCTTTTATTAAGCCTATGAAGAAATTACTAATAATCATCTTTGGAAGCATGTATTACAAAAGCAACTTTTCTAAGATTACACAATTAAGTGGTGAGAGAACAAAGAGAGAAATTCAAGGATCATCAAAATGCATAGCTTAAGATCTAGACTGCTATTCTTTATAATAAATATCTAGTACACAGCAATATTCCTTGGTATTTCCTTTTTCAATATAATTTTTTTCTATTTTTGTTCTACTAGAATAGTTTCACAGACTTCATCCCTAACAATTTTGTTTATATATGACTCCAAAGTATCACTGATGAGATTTCAAGAGTAATTTCTAGGGTTGCACCTTCCTGTACTTCCTCCTTTCCTCAAGAAACCTCCAAACCACAATAATTATAGATACCTCCATTTTAATGTTAGCCAATTATGCTAATGGGAGTTCATTACTCATTCCTACTGATGTATGTTCAACTTTTATGATTATGTCCTCTTCTATACCCTGCAAGGTCATCATTAATTCCTAATTGCTCAAAATTAGTTTCCCACACATATACACCCATGAGGTCCTTGTAATGGGAATTCATTTCTCAAAAGGGAATTTAAGACCAAGTCTCAGATGTTCAAAAACTGATGAACCAGGTAGTTGACCTGAATCAGTTAATTAAGCTATAGAAAGTCACAAGGGAAAGAAAAGGCACATCATTAGGTTCATTTTCTTGAAAAGTAACAATTTCAGAGCTCCTGGGAAAGCAAAGAAATATCTTAAAAATAATTTCTTGAAATTTTGTTCCAATCTATGATTCAACTTTTCTATTCTGGTATTAATCTAAAGCACTTGAGTGAGACACTCAATAAACCACTTCTTTATTAAAATTGCTAATTAACTATTAGCCTGAAAGTGAACTCCAAATTATTCTTTTGTTTGAGTTTGAATATTTTCAAATTAAGTTGGATGAGTTTTAAAGAAAAAAATAAAAACTTTTTTGGAAGCAATTTCACTTGTAACCAAGACTCTTCAGATAACATAATTCATGCTTGAAACCTATCTGTACTCAAATACAAAGCATAATCCATAGTTCAATTCAATTCAGTTCAGTCACTCAGTAGTGTCCGACTCTTTGCGACCCCATGAATTGCAGCACGCCAGGCCTCCCTGTCCATCACCAACTCCCAAAGTTCAGTTAAACTCACGTCCATCAAGTCAGTGATGCCATCAGCCATCTAATCCTCTGTCATCCCCTTCTCCTTCCCTTAATTCCTCCCAGCATCAGAGTCTTTTCCAATGAGTCAGCTCTTCACATGAGGTGGCCAAAGTACTGGAGTTTCAGCTTCAGCATCATTCCTTCCAAAGAATACCCAGGACTGACATCCTTTAGGATGGACTGGTTGGATCTCCTTGCAGTCCAAGGGACTCTCAAGAGTCTTCTTCAACACCACAGTTCAAAAGCATCAATTCTTTGGCTCTCAGCTTTCTTTATAGTCTAACTCTCACATCCATACATGACTACTGGAAAAACCATAGCCTAAGGCAAATACATATACAGTTTTGTAAAGAACAACCAGAAATCTATAATAGCAATTTATGTAATAATTTCAACTGAGGTGAATACTGACTCCTATTTATAAAGCAAAATTAATTAATAAAATTTATTATTGACTGACCAGTATATTCTAGACTCTTCAATATTCCTTATTTAACTATTCATTTATAGATAGTAAACTATTGACCCTCAAAGTACTTCTAATCTACCTTATTTTCTCCTTAAATGAATATACATTTTAAAATAAAAGAACATAGTAGCATCTCATTTCTCATAGTTTCCTCTTGTGAACTCATTAAATGCTAACATTTAAAATATTTTTTCTTTTTTTTTTNAAACAAAAGACGTGGCATTTTCAATGGGAAGTCAGATTGGAAGCTTATCTTAGGGACTTACAAAGAATTCATTAGTTGTCTTCTTTTCTGGGTTTATTTGAATACATTCTTCTCCAAGTGATATGAGGATGCAAGATGACATCAGGGTGCTTTTACTAGAAGTTCCAGTCCATTGAATGTTCCCAGTTGCCTGGAAGTGAGTACAAAGGAAGCTGGAAGAAAATAACCTTTTAAAGACAGATGGGATGGGGAGAGAGGTGGGAGGGGGGTTCAAGATGAGGAACACATGTACACCCCTGGCTGATTCATGTCAATGTATGGCAAAAAACCACTACAATATTGTAAAGTAATTAGCCTCCAATTAAAATAAATTAATTACAAAAAAAGTAGTTAAAAAAGTAAATAAATAAAGACAGAGGTTATCTAGCTATACCAGCACTGGACTTGAGTCAATTATCACAAGCTTCTAGGCTACACGAAAAGCAAGGGTTTTGTCTCCTTACCTTTATGATTTCTGTGCTACCAAAACTAGTTCAGGGTCTGTCTCATAGTAGGTGTTCAGAATATTTGTTGAATAAGTGGAAAAGCAAGAGGCATCTTAACCTTGCTGAGATTCAGTTTTCTCATCTGGAAAAATTGGAATGGTATTATATTGCTTAAGTGAATATCTGGACTCAGCTATAATTTGGATTCTGCTTAACATGTACTCTCACTTCCTGGACAAATTCATTACCTTTTAGGAGACACTGGGCGCTCATATGAAACGTGGAGTTGGCATCAGCTGTTCACAGAGATGGTGAAGACAAAATGAAGTAAGTCATATAACTAACTCAGAATTGAGCTAGACACATGGAAAATTCTTAGTAAATATTAGCTAACATTATGATAAGGGTTAAAAGATAATTTTCAAAAGTGGTAAAATCATGACACTCAGATATGAAAATAAATCTACATTAAAGATGTCATTTAACTCATTAATGAGGGAATTAGTGAGGTATTAAAAACCAGTTCAAAGGAGATTCCAGATGGCAGACACATTTGTAGATCAGGAATGTTAAGAAGAATCTGTAAATGGAGGAAAAATCAGTTTCTTCTACAGTGGGCCAGAGAAATTGACTTTTGTTGGACATAATGGACAAATGCATGTCTGAGAACCAGAATCACTACCTTACTCTCAGTTACTTATAATGTTCAGCATTGTGAAATAGCTTTCATAGAAGCAGCATTAGGTAATTTGAAATAAGATGCTATAGATATTGCATTATTTTTCACTGAGGTAGGCATTTCTCTCTATGTCATCATTATTATTATATAGTTAATACTATTAAAATGGGAGTTATATGAAATTATGTTATAATGTTATATAAAGAGAAATGATTCTCATTTTTTTGCTTTTGATATTAGACCTTTTATTATTTGTGTACCATTATTCTTTTTTAGTACATATTTAGAAGTGATTAAGGTATTTTATTTTCAAAACAATAATGGTTTATTGCTTCTTCTGATTATAAAGATATTGCTTACTTAATGTGAAAAAGTCTGTCTGTACAGAAGGTGAAAAGAAACACAATGGTCAGTAATTTATCCTTTAAAAGTAATCATTGTTAATCCCCTCATGCATATGTATTTGTTTAGGATCACACTGCACAATCTGCTTTGTAATCTGATCTTTTCACACTTTACAACTTACTATGATCTTTTTAGTTAATAAAAAGCAACATCTTTTTTCATTCCAGACTTCCCAGGTGGCTCAGTGATAAAGAATTCACCTGCCAGTGCAGGAGATGCAGGAGACATGGGTTCTTCATCAGGAAGATCCCCTGGAGAAGGAAATGGCAACCCACTTCAATATTCTTGCCTGGTAAATCTCACGGACAGAGGAACCTCATGGACTGCAGTCCATGGGGTTGCAAAAGAGTCAGACATGGCTTAGCAACTAAACAACAATAGTTGATTTATAATATCGTGTTAGTTTCAGGTGTATAGCTAAATGATTCAATTATTTATATATATATATTCCAGATTATTTTCCATTATATGTTATTATAAGATATTGAGTATAATTTCCTGTGCTATATAGTAAGTCCTTGTTGCTTATCTATTTTATGTATGGTAGTTTTCATCTGTTAATCCCATACTCTTAATTTGTCCCTCACCTCCTCCCTCTCCTCTTTGGTAATCATGTTCATGAGACGCTTTGTATAAAGATTCATTCATATTATGTTTTAGATTCCACACATAGGTGATATAGTATTTGTCTTTCTCTGTCTGTCGGGGCTTCCCTCATAGCTCAGTTGGTAAAGAATCCGCCTGCAGTGCAGGAGACTCCAGTTCGATTCCTGAGTTGGGACGGTCCACTGGAGAAGGGATAGGCTACCCACTCCAGTATCCTGCCTGGAGAATTCCAGGGACTATACAGTCCATGGGGTCACAAAGAGTCGGACACGACTGAATGGCTTTCACTTTCTTTGTCTGACTTACTTCACTAAGTATAATATTTTCTAGGTCCATCCATGTTGCTGCAAGTGGCAATATTTCATTATTTTTTATGGCTGAGTAATACTTTACTGGGGCTTCCCTGGTGGCTCGGGGGTAAAGAATCCACCCAGTAATATAGCAGACACGGGTTCTATCCTTCTGTTGGGAAGATCCCCTGGAGGAGGCAGTGGCAACCGACTCCTGTATTCTAACCTGAAAATCCCATGGAGAGGGTAGCCTGGTGGTCTATAGTCCATGGATTAGCAAAAGAGTCAGCCCTGACTTCGTGATTAAACAACAGCAGCAATATTTCATTGTGTATTAAGCCAATCATTTGTTAATGGGCACTTGGGTTGTTTCCATATCTTTGCTATCATAAATAGTGCTACTATTAACACTGGGATACATGTATCTTTTTAAATTAGAGTTTTAAGTTTTTCCAGATATATATCCAGGAGGGGTATCATGTAGCTCTAGTTTTGGCTCTGTTGCATTGTAGCTCTACTTTTAGTTTTATAGGGTGCATGCTCAGTCATGTCCTATTCTTTGTGACCTGATGGACTGTAGCCTGCCCGGCTCCTCTCGCCATGGGATGATTCCCCAAACAAGAATACTGGAGCAGGTTGCCATTGCCTCCTCCAGGGAATCTGCCCAACCCAGGGATCGAACCTACATTTCCTGCAGCTCCTGCATTGGCAGGCAGATTCTTTGCCACTAAGTCACCTGGAAGCCCCAGTAAGGAAGCTCCATACTGTTTCTTATAGTGGTTGCACCAATTTACATTCACACCAACAGTGTCAGAGGGTTCTCTTTTCTCCACCCCCTCTCCAGTATTTATTATTTGTAGACTGATGCTGTCTATTCTGACTGGTATGAGGTGATACCTCACTGCAGTTTTGGTTTACGATTCTCTAGTAATTTAGTGATGTTGATCATCTTTTCATGTGCCTGTTGATCGTCTGTATGTCTTTGGCAAAAAGGAGGAATTCTGATCCTTTTTTTCATTGGGCTTTTTTTTTTTTAATTGAGCTCTTAAAGCTATTTGTATATCTTGGAAATTAATCCCTTGTTCATCACATTTTCTCCCATTCAGTAGGCTGTCTTTTTTTTTGTTTTTGTCCACCAAAAATTATTTTAATTCTCCAGACATGAGGCTTTGGGACAAGAGAGTCAGTGGCACTGTGTTTGGCACAGAAGTGGAGACAGTCTAGAAAAGCTAGATCGTATGCCTCTTCTTTGTTCCTGCCCTCTCAGCATAGAAACATGTTTCTCACACTCCTCCTGGGATATGTTCTTTTGCTTGTTTTAGAAAGTAAAGAAGTTGCAGTATTTCTCAGCCCTTAAAGCCGTAGCATGAGTTCCAGTGGCCAGAGCAGCCTTATCTAAGTTCAGTGTTGGGGAGCCTCCCGGGAAGACTTTGCCCTGTGGGTCTCTTCTTTGCACTGGTCCCGTTATAATAAAACTACGAGAGTTCTCTCCTAAGTAGAGAGTTTTCCTGAGTTCTGTGAGTCATTCTAGCAAATTATCAAATCTGAGGTAGTGGGAGTCCTACAGTCTGTAGTCAGTCAGTCGGAAGCCCAGTGTGGCTGGTGTCTGAAGGGAGGCGGTTTTGCTGGGGACCGTGTCCTTTACCTTGTGGGGACCTAGTGGTGTTGCAGTACACTCAGTTAATGTTGGAATTGCCAGTTCTCTGAATTGGGTGTACCCATCCACACCCTTGGCAGCAGGGCATGCCCCCACATTTTTGCTGTTTTTGTGTGTTGTAGCCATTTTGGTGACCATGAAGTAGTGTCTTCTGTTTCCAGTTGCTGTCTCCTGGCAACTAAATGGGCAAAGGGCCCATCACATACATGGCACTTGGATATGCTCTCCTTTGTAAAATGCCCCTTTGAGTCCTTGTCATGTGTTTTGGTTGGATGAGCTCTTTTTATTGATTTGCCAGTGCTCTTTACATATGAAGGTACGAGCCCTTTGTTACATATTCACCCTATAAGCAGTAACTTTTTATTAAATGTAGTCCAATGATTATCTTTTTTTTAAACATAACAATAGAAAGTTAAGTCACTCAGTCGTATCTGACTCTTTGCTACCCCATGGACTGTGTGGTCTACTCCATCCATGGGATTCTCCAGGCAAGAATACTGGAGTGGGTTGCCATTTCTCCCATTCAGTAGACTGTCTTTTTGCTTTGTTGATGGTTTCTGTTTGCTATGAATAAACTTTTAAGTCTGATTAACTCCCATTTGTTTAATTTTGCTTTTATTACTTTTGACTTGGGAGCCTGATCTAAGAAAATATTGCTGCAATTTATGAGTGGATACGACTCTAAAGTGCTTAGAGTATTTTAGTAAAGTTCTCTCTAAGATTTGTTAAGTCAGAAGCAGCGTAGGCTGATTTTGTGGTCCTATTCAGGATCTTTCCATTTGTTTGCTTGTAAACAAACAGCAGACATGTATGAGAGTTTGTCCTTTTGCCCAAGATTTAATCGATAAGCTTGAGCAAGTTCTGGTCCTCTTTTCTGCCACTTCATTTCCTGAAGAGGTGAAGGAGAACTCACGATGGTGAAAATGTAAAGCGCATTTCTGCCGTGTGACCCCTGTAGAGCTCACTGAGGGAGGATGGCACTGTCAGCCTTGTGAAAGCTGAGAGCTCTCGAGTGGCTGATGCTCTCCTCAGCCAGCTCCCAATAAGCGCAGTCTCTCCTGTGAGAGCCTGAGAGATGCTAGCTAAGGGGAGGGGCTGGATACACAGCAAGGGGCAAGAATGGGAGCATAATCGCATTCAGTCCAAACTGGCAGTTGTGCCCAAGGGGACAGGTACCTTCTGTTCTGTGTGTCTGCCTGTCTCTTATGCCTGTCTTTCCCCAGGTCACTCAAACACTCCTTGAGGAAAGGGAGAATATATGATTCATCTCTTTATCTCCTGTGACCATCAAAGTGCCTGACACTTCAAACATTTGGTCAACATTACTTTCACCAGCCTTTCAGTGAAGGGCTAAGGCTTTGCATTCAGGTAAGAGTCCATAAAATCAGACTTCTTTGTCACCTCTCTTTCATAAGCTATACGCATAACCCATTAGTATGTATATGGGATTTCTATCTGTGCTCCAGTTGAGTGGGGAGGATGTCAAGAACATGAAAGCGATCTGAAGGCAAGCTCCTCTGGAACGTTAAGTTTTCCCTGATCCCTTCCAAGCGTTGCACATGCACTTTGGCAAAGCTGTAATCACCTCTTCAATATATTCCTTTATTTTTTATAGAAGAAAACCCTTTTCCTCTTTAAAATCTTATCCGATATGTTTATATAGCTTTTTATTAATTAATTAATTCCACGGGAATAAACAGTTTTGAAAGTCAATATAGCTGGTTCTGGACACATGTAAAACTTAACTGCTAATAAAAGAAGTATAAGGGATTGCCTGAAATTGGCCTACTGGAAACCAGCATCAGATTATTACAGATGAATTAGAATGGCTTAGAAAGTGAGGTGTGATACTGCAGGTCAGTTAAGAAGTCAGTTAAAAGAACTTCCCCTGTACTGTACCTAAAATGTCAGGACCCATTCAGTGAGGTGAGTTCTATTGTTTGTTAAGTATTCCATTCATCCCTTTCCAGTAATATTAGGAACACTCTAAAATTCTCGTTTTGTTTTGTTTTGTTTTTTTTCTCTTCCCCACCTACTTATTCTTCAAGGAATGCAGAATGTATAATCAGATTGTCATTGAAGAGATTGTTAAAGAAGCTCTGAGCACAGGTTAACACCTCTATTTTCCAATCCAGACAGCTCTTCAGGTGCACAAATTCTCCCCGATGGCACATCGTGAGTTTCTTCCCATGGTAAGACAGGCCAGCTGTTCATCAGTGGCTTTGCCCATCTTGAATTCATCCAAAGCTGGAAGACATGCCTGGGAACCTGTTTTGGCTTGGAGCTCAATCAGAGTTTTCATTCCAGATTCACTGCTGCTGCTGCTGCTGCTAAGTCGCTTCAGTCGTGTCCGACTCTGTGTGACCTCAGAGACGGCAGCCTACCAGGCTCCCCCGTCCCTGGGATTCTCCAGGCAAGAACACTGCAGTGGGTTGCCATTTCCTTCTCCAATGCATGAAAGTGAAAAGTGAAAGTGAAGTTGCTCCGTTGTGTCAGACTCTTAGCGACCCCATGGACTGCAAGCTACCAGGCTCCTCCATCCATGGGATTTTCCAGGCAAGAGTACTGGAGTGAGGTGCCATTACCTTCTCCGTCCAGATTCACTAGCAATGGTCTATTGTCTCTTTCACATAATTGGTTCAGAGAACTTGGAGGGAAGAGGGTGTGACTGATTTCACAGACATATTCTTTTTATTTTGCCCATCATGTTTTCATAGTTTAGGTAGCTTAGGTATATTATCTTACTTTGAAAAATCTCAAAGAGGTAGGTACTGTAGTTATCTTTGATTTACAGATGAATTTGAAAATGATAGAGATTCGACGACTATGTACTAGAATTCACATTTTTCCTCTGTATTTTATTCTTTGACTGAATCTTCCTGTCGTTCATATTTGATTGCTTTATTATGATCTCCTGACCCATAAGCAGATGTGAAAACCTTGACTTTGTAAGATGATGAAGATGTGTATTAACTTCTTTGTTACCCCCAGCCCCATCCCACTACCAGCATTATCCTTTAACAGGGCCAGAATAGTTTCTAACATCTAGATTAAGGAGACAAACCTGCCAACAGGTCATGTTAATTGTATGGGGAAAGTTTATATCCAGCTGAGCCCCATTATATTACAGAAGAGGAAATCCCCAAGGCTTGGGGAGATTAAGTGACCCACTGAAGCTTGCACAGTCTGTAGAGGAGGGTTGCCAAGTTTGAGTCTATGAACTTCTAGTCCAGTGAACTGTGAATGCATCTCCTAAAACACTTGTTAAAATTATCTGTACAGTGAAACTAGCCAAAATCAGACCTATTCTTAAGAAGAGGTTGCAGTAAAGGAAACTTCTCAGTGGTTTTAATTGACAGAAGAAGCTGAGGAGATTCAGGGGAAATGTTCGACAGTGAGTTTTACTCTTGAAATAGTTGTTGTTCTGGCATGGGATTCCCAAATGAAGAATGTGATCCTTTTCCTCCCCATTTTCAAAGCGTACAGAGTGACGCTGTGTAACTGGGATAGTTAGCTCAACACATGTCCTCATTTGCTCAACTTTTTCATTTGTGGAGGGGAAATGATGGTAGCACACAGCCCAGAAGGCTGTGATGAGAATTAAGTAATGTAAAGTACGTGAATGATTTAGCAGAGTGCCAAACACATAGAACACACTCGATAAATGTCTTGTGGTTGCATTCTTGTCGCTGCTATTGCTGTTTTCTGCTTACATAGGCATACAGTGTTTCAAATAATTATAATGCCAAGGCAAAGGGAAGTGAAGGAGGCATTTGTTTTAGTAAATATATTCTGACACAAATTCAATTTTATTCTACTTCCATCCTGGTTGAAAACAGCTGCATTAAAAGTTTGTTACATTTTCATATCTATTTTAGTGCTTCAGCTGAGCTTTATGCAGAATATGTTTAAGAGTCTCTGTACACAACAATATTATAATTTGGCCAAAGTGTAAACTGAGTCAAGTTTGTTAATGGAAGAATCTTGTTTAGACTTCAAGTCTTTTCAGCCCTAATCTGCTTCTCCTTCTTAGACCACAGAGATAACCAAAACACTATCTTCATTTAAGCCCCTAACTGAAGTTTTTCAGCTTCTAGCAAATTTTTTCTTCCAGTCCATTCAGTTGATCTGCCTGCCCTCCCCAACCTCCCCCAGCCCATTTCCCTTTTTCTTGACTTCAGGCCCTGTCACTTGATGAAGGCAAAATGTTTTCCCTACCAATTAGTTTAGTGGAAACCTCTCATGTTTGATACTGTAGGAGACAATGTTTCATTATGCTCTCCTGATTAGAACAGAGACATTGCTGTTCCTGAAGGCAGCCAAAGCACAGTCTGAAGGGTAAAGTTACTGAGTTACAGCCCAGAAATGGAGGCCACAAGGGAGGCTAGACTCCACTGAGAAAATGTATCAGCAATGTGGGTACAGAGGAATGCTTAAGAAAAGATTTTATGATCAGGACCAATAGATGTGTATGTGTTTTATGAATGAGAATATGTGTATTCATGCTCTGAAAGTGCTTCTAAACTTCTGGCTGAAGTGCTCTTAAGATTGTCTCTTGGGGCTCTCCCTGGAATAATATGCCATTTTACATGCAGGAAATGGTGAGTCAGTTTCCTTAGGCTCCCACACACCACTGGGAAGTTGTACCTTCATTGTTTAAGACCCTGAAAGCTCTGCTTTATAGTAGTTCTGCAGCTGCTGCTGCTAAGTCACTTCAGTCGTGTCTGACTCTGTGTGACCCCATAGACATCAGCCCACCAGCAGAGGAACCTAAAACCAGTTAGCTCACATCCTCCATGTCTAAAATACATAGATTTTTATCGATTACAAAATATGTACATATAGTTTCTCTTTGGAGGTAAGGAGTTCAAACAGATAAACCGACAAAAGGATAGGAGAACATTCCAAGTGGGAGGGGTCTGGTAACGGAAAGGCCTGAAAACAAGAGGCCTCATGGCTGTTGGAAAGTCAACTGTAAGCAGCAAACAGATGAAAACAAAATTGATGAGCTAGAGTTTCATCTGGAGTGTCTTAGGTTCCAGCTGAAATCCCATCCAAGCAAAAAGTCTGGCTTAACTTGAGGAAGCATTTTTTGGAAGGATTACAAAACACCTCCTACCATAGGAGAATGTAAACATATTCTTTCTCCTGCCTTGATTTTATGAGAGGCTATTAGGTATGTAATTAACAAACTGTCTAGGTAAGTATATGACTTTATTAACGCAACTTTGAATATTTTGGTATAGCCTGATCTGATGGTTTGAAGTATATGCTTTATGGTAAAAACAAATAAAAATTAAATTGAATGACCATATAGCCATGAATTTCTATTGCCAACCAGAACTTTATTATTAAAGATTATTATTAAAGGATGAGACCTCTAGTTCAAAAAACAGAGTCTAGCTTGATGTACATTTTCAGCTTGTATTATGTACATTTGTATCTATAATTTACATACATATTCTACCAAGTTCTTTTATGAAACTGGAACTCTTGTCTCCATCTTCATTCTTCCACTACTCTTCAAAATGCCCCAGTATTCTTCAAACTTTGAGTTTGTTATTGTTACTGTTAAAAATGACACTACTATCAGAATAACTTAAAATTGCATATGTCATTTAATCTTCATGATAACACTGAAAATGAGGCATGGTGGGGTTTATTCTTTCCATTATATAGGTGGAGGCCTTGAGGCTTAGCGATATTAAGAGACACTGCTGCTGCTAAGTCACTTCAGTCGTGTCCGACTCTGTGCGACCCCATAGACGGCAGCCCACAAGGCNGACTCTTTGCGACCCCATGAATCGCAGCACGCCAGGCCTCTCTGTCCATCACCATCTCCCGGAGTTCACTCAGACTCACGTCCATCGAGTCAGTGATGCCATCCAGCCATCTCATCCTCGGTCGTCCCCTTCTCCTCCTGCCCCCAATCCCTCCCAGCATCAGAGTCTTTTCCAATGAGTCAACTCTCCGCATGAGGTGGCCAAAGTACTGGAGTTTCAGCTTTAGCATCAATGCTGCTGCTGCTAAGTTGCTTCAGTCGTGTCCGACTCTGTGCGACCCCATAGACAGCAGCCCACAAGGCTCCTCCGTCCCTGGGATTCTCCAGGCAAGAACATTGGAGTGGGTTGCCATTTCCTTCTCCAGTGCAGGAAAGTGAAAAGTGAAAGTGAAGTCGCTCAGTCATGTCTGACTCGTAGCGACCCCATGGACTGCAGCCTACCAGGCTCCTCTGCCCATGGGGTTTTCCAGGCAAGAGTGCTGGAGTGGGTTGCCATTGCCTTCTCCTTAGCATCAATACTAGCCCTGAATTTACCTGCTGGGGTGACTGGATGAGCCATGGTTCAAGTTCAACGTCATAACTGGTAGCCAGGGACTGATGCTCCCTGTGTTATTCACACAAGTTTGGTTAGAAATGTATTTTAGAAGATTCTCAGACCACTTTTAATACTTTGAGATTTCTCATGAAAATCCCACTTCCTTTGAAACAGTAAATGGTTTAATAACATGGGGCCTCTGTTCCCACACAGCAGAAATAAGCCTGAGCTGAGTAGCTGCTGCCCCTTTAAAGGTTGCCATGCTCCCCTTTCTGCCAAAGACCACACCTCCTATTGTCTGATGTGATTGTGTGCATTCTCAGTCACTAAGTCGTGTCTGATTCTTTTTGTGGGGTGTCCGACAACATCGGACGGTCTGAGACAGGTACCCTAAAGGGTCCGTTCTTATGACCTCACCCAACAGTAAAGGAGGAGGTCCCGTAGAAGCAGACCCGGGGATTGAACCCATGCTCTAGAACCCAGGGTTCTATGCCGTGTCTCCTGCATTGCAGGCCGATTCTTTACCACTGAGTCACCTGGGAATCCCTGTTGTCTGACACCCAACCCTAAACCCTTGGATGTTATCTGTCTGCCTGTGGGTATTTGTCTCCTGTCAGTGGACCAGCTGGCCTCCCGCAATACTTCCAGCTCCTCGAGTCTGTGTCTTGTGGCTGCTTTGTGGAGGGAGGAGCATGGGGCCTGGTGGTTGGCATGGGCTTTGGCACCAGACAGATCTGGGTTTGAACCCCCTGCCCACTGGCCACGTCCCACTGTGTGACCCTGAGCAGACTAGCCGGCGTCTTTGAACTTCACTTCTCTCTAAATGAGACCAGATGTCCCTGCCTTCTGCCCTTGAGCGCGTGGTAGCTCTTAATCACCAGCTCCCGTATGAGGGCTTGCTCTGGGCCCCAAGCCTGCTCTGCCTGTGTGTGACAGGCTGAGAGCTAGGGATTAGTGCCCTCCAGACAGCGTGACCTGTCCTCTAGCCTGGGAGGGAGGCATTTCCCAGACCACAGACTACAGTATTGGGCAAACTGGAAGAGCTGGTCCCGCTCCCTCCAGGAACAGCTGTCCTATGACTGATGGGAGGTGGTCTGTAAAAGCCCCGGTTCCCTGGCTGGGGTGGCTCTGTGGGGCATGGTCCACGTGTCTCTCAGAGTCACCTACCAGGATTGAGCCACGGTTTCCCTCAGAGCTCAGTGCCGGCCCTCCCTGTCTCCCTTCCCCGATCCTTGCTTGTGTTTTTGAATTAGCTCACGGATCAACTGCTTTCGCTCTGAGTTCTTGGCTGAGGTCTGTCTCTGGGGGAGCCTGGCCTCCATCAGATGACACCACTGACCCTGTGTGGTTTCTGCATGCGGGATCATTCGTGTAATATACTTAATACAGCGCCTGGCGATGGCCCAGGCTCAGTAATACACAAGCACTGCCCCCAACACTTTACAGGAATTAACTCCTCCAGTCTTCATGGTGGCCTTGCTAGAGAGATACTAGGCTTCTCCCTGTTTTGAAGTTGGACAGTTGAGGTCTCAAGTGGTTAAGTGACTTGGCTAAGTTCATGGCCGGTGGAGCTGAGACACAGCCTGGATGGTCTGGCTCCAGAGCTCACCTTCCTTCTCACATAGTCCTCTTCAGCCGGCCATGGGTGAGGGCAGGAAAAGGGGGTGCTTGTTGGGACAGCCGGGACTTTGAGCCCTGAGGCCCCTCCTTGTGACCCTCCATCCAGCTGATGTGCACGCAGCCACTTTCTGCCCACACAGAGGCCCTCTGTCTGTCTTTGGAGGTTGCGGTGTGAAGCCCTTCCTCAGCTGCCAAGCCCAGCCATGGCGGTGGGCGGTTCAGCCGCCAGAGCACACACAGGTGGGCGTGTGGTCAGACGCCACTCAGCTGGCCTCGTGCCACCTCTTGCTGGGTTTGCCGAACACCAGGCAAGTCAAACACTCCTGGCTGGTGGGTGCTGCCTTCCTAGAAACCATGGGCAGGCTGGAGTGAGGAGGGGCAGTGGGTTTCCCAGCCCAGGAGCCCAGGTCCCTACTGAGCAGAAGCCAGGAACAACCCGAGGGCAGTCGTGCCTGGACTCAAGAGGGCCGTCTGCCCAGAGGCCAGAGGGTGGGAAGGATGTGTGTGGCGGGGTGGGGACAGAAATGGGCACATTTGTATCTTTTCCTTCTAGAGAGGCTTCTTTTTCCTCATACCCTGCTTCATCTTGGAGGGCATATGCTTGGCTGCACGGGGCGAGCAGCTGTGGAGAACTCAAGACAGTTAAAAGGTGGTGTTTGCTCATGGAAGTCATCCTGCTGCTTCCGCCGATGCAGGGCCTTCACGTTCCGGAGAATCCAGACCCCAGAAAGCCGCAGGTGCCGCCATCCTGGTGCGGGCCACCATCTTTTCTTACCTGGACTCTTCTTCCCTAACGTCTCCACTTTCGTCCCCTCCAACAGGTCTCCTTACAGAAGCTGGAGTGATGTCTTGGTTTCCGTTCCCCCATGCAGACCCTGAGACCAGGGTCCAGTGCGGTAGTTCCTCTGGGAGGGGACCCCAGGAAACCCTCGTAGGGAAGATGAAGGTGAGACGGCTAGGAGGTGGCCAGCTGAGGGCATGTCATCAAACAGGTCACTGCTATGGGTGACTGGGGCTTGATCCACAGGAAATTTCTGAGCAGTGGTATAAAATGCAAGTTCAGAGTTAGCCCACCAAGAGGTGAGGAACACGAGGTATTGATAGCCAAATCTCCCCTTGGTCTTTGGTTGAGGGCTGCTCCTGGAGGAGAAAGCCCCTGGGCAGAGCCTATAGCAGCTGGAAGTTAGAGGGAGACCTCAGAAGTTCACATACAACTTTTGAGGCAGAGAGCACAGTAAGTCAGACTGTGTCGCTTCTCCATTACAATAAGGCAAAGCATCTCAATGTCCTTGATATCAGGAGCTTCAGGGAGCCACAGATCCATCCTTGTCTGCTGTCTTCAGCCCCGCCTCTTGGCATGTGACCTTGGTTAGTTTCTTCAGGTGCAGGGCCTCAGACAGGCCTCTCATCCTCCTCCCTGGGCCTCCACTCTCCCAACCTCCACATTCTGTTGTTAGCCTCTTTCTATCTCATACTGCTGCTGCTGCTGCTAAGTCACTTCAGTCGTGTCCGACTCTGTGTGACCCCATAGACGGCAGCCCACCAGGCTCCCCCATCCCTGGGATTCTCCAGGCAAGAATACTGGAGTGGGTTGCCATTTCCTTCTCCAATGCATGAAAGAGAAAAGTGAAAGTGAAGTCGCTCAGTCTGTCCGACTGCAGCCCACCAGGCTACTCCGTCCATGGGATTTTCCAGGCAAGAGTACTGGGGTGGGGTGCCATTGCCTTCCCCGCTATCTCATGCTAGCCTGTCTATATTCTTTCTGACTCCCCAACACAGTAAGTTCTGTTTTCTTTGTTCACTTCTCTCTGTTTTGTTCACATGCGCAGCGCCTAGCACAGGGCCAGGCTCTTGGTTAGATCCTGGAGAAGCACCTTTTGGGCGCACGGGTGGATGAGGGAATCCAGGGTTTCTGTGTGAGTTCCTGTTCAGGTGCTGCTGTGTTCTGCTTGCTCAGATACGCTCCTTCCTCTCGGCTGAAAAGAACCCCAAAGGCTTCTCCTTCTCTTTTCGGGTCCCAGAGATACAGAGGTGAAAACCTACGTGACAGTCGTTTGTCCAGCCCTTGAGCGGGCACGCGGTTAACTCGTGCTTCCAGAACAGAAGATGGCATATAGCGCCGCCTGTCGTCCTCTGCAGCAGGCACTGTGCCAGCACCTCACACGTGGTGATGCGCGACAGCCCTGGGAGTGGACAGTACTTTTTAGCTCCATTCCACAGATGAGGAAACTGAGGTTTAGGGGGGCCAAGGAACTTGCCCACGGTAACCTGCGGCCTTAAGCGCGGGAGCTGGGATCAGATCCGCCGCAGTGTGGCCACAGAGGGCGTGCTTTTGCCCTCTTTGCTGACTCAGCTGACTCTGGAAAAGGCATTTCTTCTGGGTCTCTTCTGGATGAGGTTGTCCCATTTCCTTCCCAGAGGGCCAGGTTCAGTCGTTTGTGATCCTGTGTTTGTTCCTTGTTTTGAGTGCAAATCTATGGTTCACGTCGTTCTTCTCTGGCTTAGCCTTCCTGAACATAGGGTGTTGTTAGAGAGGAGCCCAGATCCATGACCACTGTCGACCTCTCAAGCTTCCAGCTGGAGACCTGAAATACAATCGTAGCACCTTTATGGAGTGCCTATGCATAAGCTCCTTCAAGTCCCACAGCAGACCCAAGAGACGGGTGCAGAGCTCCTTCCTCCTGCACAGACAGTGCAGCCAGCCACGGAGGATGAAGCAGCCCACCCGGACAGGGGTGTTTAAGGGCAACATCAAGCATCTTTACATATACTTAGGAGCAGGGCCTCGATTAGGATGAGTGTGATCGGCAGAATTCAGAGATGATCCCCAAGATACCCACCCCTTGGTGTGAACTCCTGCCCTTGAGAATGAATGAGACCTGTAAATATGATGGAATCTTATTTCAGTGATTAAGTTACCAATCAGTTATCTTTGGGTATTTTTATTTGTTTCTTGATTGAAATATCCCCTGGAGTAGGAAATGGCAACCCACTCCAGTATTCTTGCCTGGAAAATCCTGTGGGCAGAGCAGCCTGGCTGGCTCCAGTCCACGGGGTCAAAAACAGTCAGACACAACTGATCACGCAAGCAGGCAAGCACGGTCGACCTACAGCACTCTGCTAGTTCCAGGCGCACAACCTGATGACTCGGTATTTCTATATGTTATGAAATGATCACCAAGATAAGTCTAGTGTCAGTCTGTCACCATGCAAAGTTATTACAATATTATTGAGGTACTCACCAGTTAATCTGGAGTTACTCAGAAAGAAGACTCTCCCATCTGAACCACCCAGGAGAGTCTTTCAAAGATGAAGCATCAGAGGATTTTCTTGCTGGCCTCGAGGAGTAAACAGCCAGGTTGTGAGCTGCTGTGGGTCAGGGAGGCCTCTGGAAGGACCCTGAGATCTCCTTACAACCACGAGGAATGGCTTCTGCCAGCAGCCCGACTGAGCACAGGAGAGGAACCTGAGTCACGAAAGAGATGGAGCACCTTGAGTTCAGCCGGAGACCCTGGGCAGTTCAGTTCAGCTCAGTTCAGTTGCTCAGTCGTGTCCGACTCTTTGCAACCCCATGAATCGCAGCACACCAGGCCTCCCTGTCCATCACCAGCTCCTGGAACTTGCTCAGACTCATGTCCATTGAGTTGGTGATGCCATCCAACCATCTCATCCTCTGCGGTCCCCTTCTCCCCCTGCCTTAGCCTCTGCTTAGATTTCTTAAAAGTCTTTTTTTTTAACTGTTCATATTCTTTGCCCCATTTTCTGTTGGATTTGTTGGTCTTTCTCTTAAGGACTTCAAGAGCTTTTTTATAGATTAAGAAAATCGGTCTTTTGTTTTTGTTGCGTTCTGGTATTTCTCTCAGCTCAACTGTCATCAAACTTGGTTTCTAGTCTTTCTGCTGTGCAGAAATTTTTAAAAATTGCTTTATGCTGTTAAACTTATCAAGCTATTTTTCATGACTTCTAGGTTAGTGTATTATGTTTTTAAGGACCATCCTCATTTCAAGGTTATTTTTAAAAAATCCTCCCATGTGTTTTTATATATTTTTGATCCATCTGGAAGTTATTTTGGAGTAAGAGATCAGGTGCAAAATAATGATTTTTTTTTTCAGATGGCAACCCAAATGTCCCAGCACCATTTGTTGAATAATCCTTCTTTCCCCCAATTTGAAATGCTGCCTCTTCCATATAGCCAATTTCCATATGTACGCAGGTCTATTTGTGGACTCTTATGTTCCAGTAAAGGGTCTGTCTATTTATGTGCCAGAATCACACTGTTTTAATTATCACACTTTATATTTTATGTTAATAACTGGGAGCTCTTGGTCTCCTTGCTCTTTTTAAAGATCTTTCCCAATACTCCTGAATACGCTTCTCAGTCAGCTTGTTACTTCCTTTGCCTTCCCAAGTCCTCTTGGGACTTCACTGGAATCAAGTGAAATCCGTGTGTACTAATATAGAGAGAATTTACATCCTAAGATACAGGGTCATTCTAGGCCAAGAACAAGCTGTGTCTTTCATTTTATTTCTGTTCCTCAGAAGCATCTTTATGTTTTCCTGAGCTGGATCTCCACTTTCAGGTTGGGATGATACTGATATTTCATCTTGTGACCATTGAAAAGGGCCTCTTTTCCTTCTATTATGTTGTTACTAACTGAGGTTTCTGGACTCCTTGATCAACAGAAATGGATAAGAAGTCGGCTGAGAAGTTTGGGCATGGCTTTACTGGGGCTCGAGCTGTAGCACACAGGAGTGAAAACAAGAAATTGTTGCCCTGGCTCTCTTCCCAAGGCAGGGCCGAGCCAGTCCCTTACAGGGAGTGAGGGTGAAGATGTAGCTTACCTGCCCTGCCCATCCCCTCCATGGTGCTGTGAGCAGGGATCACAGCAGTAACCCTGCTTTTGCTCCCAGCTCCCCAGAAGTGGCAGTTGGTTTGTGACCTTTTTGCATCTTGTTGTTCATAATTTGCCCCACTGGGCCTGTGAGCAGTTAGTTTTAATCCTTTGTAGTTCCTTTAAAAAAAAAATGATTTATTTGGCTGAGCCGGATCTTATTCGTGGCATGTGGAATCTAGTTCCCTGACAAGGGATTGACGCTGGACCCCCTGCAGTGGGAGCATGGAGTCTTAGCCCCTGGGTCACCTGGGAAGTCCCTGAGTCCCTTATAGTTTCTTTGGGTTCCGTTCTTTGGGGAGGCATTTGTCCAGGTGCAAGCTCAAGCTCTCTGGAAAAGGGTCTCAGGTCCCAGCCTGTCTCAACACGTTCTGGCCCATAGCTCCTGGTCTGTGTGAAGGATATTGTTTTCGTATCATATTTTGGTTACTGGTTACTCATTCACTTAATAATGCTTCTCACAGTTGCCCTGGGTTTTCCATATATGGTCATTTCTTCTGTAACAAATGTGTTCTCATTGCCTCATCTTTCATTTTTCTTAACCTCACTACAACCATGGTGCCTCCAGAGCAAATAGTAATGGGATGCTGGACATGACTCGTCTCTACAGATTTGGGACAGTTTCTAGTGTTTCACCATTAAATATCATGCTGACTTTTGGCTGAAGAACTATTTGCTATTCTTGCCTTATTAAGAGTTTTTCTTCTCAGGAATGGATGTAAAAATGACATCAGATGCCTTTTGAGTATCAGTGGAGGAGGTGACAGATTACACACATCCTCCGTCTAATGTATTGATGTGGGGACTGATTTCTGGGAAAGGTATTCCCGTGGTGACTCGTTGTAGCTTTCTTGGTTGGAAGTGTACTTTGTTCTGGTGGATACATCATTTCACAGGTGCGGGATTTTGTGTTGATGTGTAAAATTTAGAGTGATTTAGTCCTTTTAACGGGCTTCCCAGGTGGCACTAGTGGTAAACAACCCACCTGTCAGTGCAGGTAGATGTAAGAGATGTGGGTTCGATCCCTCGGTCGGGAAGATTCCCTGGGGGAGGGAATGGCTACCATGCCAGTATTCTCACCTGGAGTGTCCCATGGACAGAGGAGCCTGGTGAGCTACAGTCAGTAGGGGTCACAAAGAGTCGGACACGACTGAAGCAACTTAGCACGCACGCCTGTCTTTTTAAATAATAATTCTCAGACCATCTCCTCAAAACCCACCAGCTGGTATATTCACCCACATGCAGAGCTGGTGCTGTGACCTCTGGCCTCCGGCTTGGGGCAGATGAGGCATCCAGAGGTTCCCCTGCCCAGGGCCTCTGGGGAGGTTACCGTCTGTCAGGACACAAGGGGAGCACTGCAGAGAGAGTCATCAGAGGATGGTAAGAGTCAGTGTGACGTAACCCACTCCTCCTCACACCCTCACCTCCCCAAAGCCTCACGAATTCTCTAACAACTGTTCAGTGCGGGGCCAGCCTGCTGCCCTCCTTGGACAGAGATGCTGCCGCCTCGGGGCTGTCTGGCAGCAAGCCGACCCAGCCAAGAGCCACCCTTTCAGTCCAGAAGACCCTGGGCCTGTGGCTGTCCCCAGGTGGGGGAGGGTCCTGCACAGGGGGCCTGGGCCAGCAGGGGCAGCAGGCGGTTCTGGAATCCACCAGACTCGGATCTGGCACTGGCTGAAATCTTGGCCCAGGAGCCTGGTGGATGGGTGAGAGGACTTGGGTCACGCCTCATGCCCTGTGCTGGGTGCCTCCCAGGCGTCCTCACCTCACAGCTCAGCCTGGTGTTCCTCTTGGCGGACTGCACTATCTTGTCCCACTAGATGTCCTGTTTGGGGGCCCCAGAGGCAGGCCTCCCCCTGTTAGGCTCGTGTGAGGGGCAGGCTTTCAGTGGTCAGTCCTCATGTGAAGGCCTCCCCCACCATCCTTCCGGGTGTCAGCCAGCCATGCGCTTCATTCATTCATTCTTGCACTCCGAAAACCTCAGCTGAGTCCTGTTGTACTGAAAAAGTGCTAGGAGCTGGGGATCCGTTTAAACCACATCTTCTTGGTTTCGAGAGCCCGATCCAGCAGAGTAAGGGCTTCACAACTGTTAAATTAAATTAAACACAAACTTCATGAGCACACACACTGCTAGAAGGCCCGAACTGCAGAAGAGTATCATTTTTTTCTTGGTAACTGCTCCTTTTGTTAAAGAGGGGGTAGAAGAAATCCTGATGCTTTAGCATGTGGGAATGAAACCTAAGCCTGGTCCTCTTTGGCTGCTGCTGTTTTAGCTGAATTGCTCTTCAGTGGAAAAAAGTTCCCAGTCAGCGTGGCAGATTACTCACTCTGGCACCTGGGCCGGCCAGCCCCTCCCTGTTCAACATTCAAATGGGTGTGCATCTGGGGGCACCAGTGCCGCCCCTGTCATATGGCCTACAGTCCTTGTAGCTTCTTCTGGAAATAAGCACCATATCCAGTTAAAATCCGCATAGAATGGCCTGCCGACAGGATCAGGGAGTGTTTGGCCTGAGGAAGGGGGTTTGGCTGGCTGTGCCATCAGATGTGACACGCGATTGGAGCAGTTGCTGGATTTCAGTCCTGCTAGAACCATCCTGGCATTTCCTCTCCCAACCAGAGATGACTCGGCAGGTGGTATCCGTCTCACAGATCTGTCTGGGCTCCAGAAACCAGGCCTTGCACACATGTAGAGGAGAGTGGCTAGACTATCATGACATGGCTTTATTTTAGACTGCTTCACAGGGCTATGTCCAGGGCTTTCAGAAGGAGGTATCCCTGAGATCCCTCCAGGCCTTTAGGCCTGTCCCTTCCAGGTCTCTCCATGACAACCACCCTCCTCACCTTGTGTGGTCCTCAGTGAGGCCCTGAGGGAATACAGGTTAAATAACTTTCTCGGGTCATAGAGTTAGGACATAGAGGAGCCAGGATTCACCCCCAGATCCTTTGGGCTCCAAACCAGGGTCACAGACATGGCCCAGATTGCAGGCCAAATTCCCCTCTTTTATTTTTTGTACAGTCCATGAGCTAAGAATGGTTTTAGCATTTTCAAATGGTTGAAAAGATCAAAAGAATATTTCATTACATCTAAAAATTCTATGAAATTCAGATTTCAGTGTATGTTAATACAGTTTTTTTGGGGGGAACATGGCCACGGCCATTTGTTTGCATATTATCTGGAATATGTACAATATGCACAACACAGGCAGAGTCGGGTAGTTGTGACAGAGACCGTATGGGCTGCAAAGCCTAAAATACTTATTGTCTGGCCCTTTGTGGGAAAAGCTTGCTGATCTCTGCTCTAAACCTCTGTGCAGGTGGCCTTGGAGGGCTCCTGCCGAGGACAGGCCTGCATAGGAATGTGTGGAGGACTCCACCCCTTGCCGAGTTCGCGGACAATATGGAGAAATATAGGGGCATGTTACATCTTCGCGTGGACGTAAAAACTGTCGGAAGGTTGGGAGGGCTCGGGGGCGTGCCACAGGGTTCTGTCCTCAGCCCCGTCCTGTAGACACTTCTGTAGGAGCCAGTGAGGACCCGGGGGCTCTGGTGGACCCAGTGGATCACTCTTGTCTCTTCTGCGCAGGGCCCAGGTGTGATCTCTCCTTTCTCCCCATTCCTGGGCTCAGAGGTCAGTACATCACCATCTTCCCGTGGTGGCCTCTGGACAAGGGATGAGCCTGGGTCCAGATTTGGTCCAATCAGACTGAAAGGAAGGACTGCTATTCCATGACTGTTGGGGGAGGGCTTCTCTCTCCCCCCTCCCCTCCTTCCTGTCTCTCTTTCTCTCTCTGTCTCCTTCTCTTTGGACATGAACAGGGAAAAACATGGGGACTTCCCAGGTGGCTCTAGAGGTAAAGAACCTGCCTGCCAGTGCAGGAGGCGTAACAGACAGGGGTTCAATCCCTGGGCCAGGAAGATCCCCTGGAGGGGGCATGGCAACCCACTCCAGTATTCTCGCCTGGAGAATCCCATGGACAGAGGAGCCTGGCGGACTACAGTGCCTGGGGCTGCAAAGAGTTGGGCACAACTGAAGTGACTTACCACACTCACAAGGAAAAACATACCCTCAGGAGCCACCTGCAGGTTTTCTGAGACAATACAGGGATGTTCTTAACATTGTGGGGTAAAGTGAAGAGCAGAAAGAAACCTGAGTCCTTATCATGACAATAGGAGCTGCTTAAAGGTGCCCCCCAAGCCCGTCCTATTGCAAGGCTCTTGAGGCTTCCTGCTGCAGATCTTAATTTCCCCTGTGGTTAAAGTCACTTCCAATCAGAATTTTCTGTTACTCGTGGCTGTTGTTACTCAAAGTCCGGGAGGCAAAGCAGTGACTGTCCACCTCAGGGGCTTGTTTATCGGGCTCGCTGCATGGACAGGGCTCTGGCTGTTTGTATCACGGCCGAGCCAGGCCGGTCCTCCAGGCTAAACATGCCTTTTCAGTGGTGCCAGTGATGTCCTTGGTCCACTGCCCCTGGAAGCACTCCATGATGCGGCCTTACAGAAGGGCCCTCAGCCTGTCTGGGGCAATGGTCTAGGCCTGGGGTGGGACTTCTCCGCACTGAATTGTTGTGAAATGGGGAAAATAATGTGAAATTGGGGACAGTAGATGGGACTGTTCAACACTGTCTCATTTCTGGACGTCTGGTTTCATGAGGTTGATTGATGAATAGAGCTATAGTTATTTTCCGGCTTGTGTAGAAGGAAATCAATTTTGTATTTCTTCAGAACACACAAGAGTTACCTCCAAAGGGATATGGAAATGGAGTGAGACCTTTCATTGGCCGGTGCTGAGCTGAGCTGAGTGAACTGCAAGGTCGCTGGCCTGGCTTTGATGCGTGCCACATCCTGGGGGCTGTCATCTGTGTGTTCCCTGCCCCCAGCCCCTCTGCCATGTGTGGAGAGAGTTTGGCAGAGGGAGACAGGACGGTGGAGCTGGCTAAAGCTGCACCAGGGCTGCGGCTTGGGTTGGCTGAGAGGCGACCACAGATGAATAAGGACCATCCAAACAGCTCCGGTGCCTGCCTGGTGCCGCCTCAGGAGGACAGTGGGCTCTGAGACTTCCGGTTCCTTCTTTTCTTCCTTCACTGTTTTAAAAACTCCTCTCCAGCCTCAGTGAGTGTCATGATGGGGACCTCACTTGACCTCTAAGTGGCTCCCTCTCCCTGACCTTCAGGGAGGCCGTAGAGGACATCAGAGAGTGCTGGGCTCCAGCCAGGCAGAACTGGGTTCAAACCCTAGCTGGACCACTTCCTTGTGTGTGGACTACCTTCCCCTTCCTTGGGGAGGTCTGGGGTCCATGTCCCCATGTGTTATTGGGGCAATAATATCTCCCTTGCAAGGCTGCAGTGAGAATTGGATGAGACAGAGATGCAGTGATGTTGCTGGTCCTCTGAGTGATGCCTTCTTCTGAGCCCACCAACTCTCCAGCCCAAACAGGGTGACTCTATCCCCCTGGAGTCAATGTCAGATTCCACAAGCTAAGGGCTCAGCTCCACAGGACTCCTGATTCAGATGCCAGTCATGAGTCCTGAGCGCCCCGTACTTCTGGCCGACTGCCTACAAATCTGGGGTTCTCATGACTGTCCCATCCCCGGGTTCAATAATTTGCTACAATGGCTCACAGGACTTAGGAAAACACACTTCAGTGGTCTGGTTTATTATAAAGGATGTCAGTGAACAGCCACAAGAAGAGGTATGTGCGGTGAAGTCTGAAAAGGTTCCAAGTCCATGATCCCGAATGTAGAGTTGGGGTGCATCACCCTCCTGGTGGGTGGGTGTGTTCTCCCTAGGATATAGTTCAAAAGTTTCTATAACCCAGTTTCCAGCCCCCTTCCTCTTCCCTAAGGTTGGAGGGTCAGGTGGAAAGCTCCCACTCTCTATTCTTTGTCCATCTAACAATCAGCCTGAAGTTATCTCAGGGCCCCATGAGTCATCTTATTAAACTCTGATGTGGTCGGAGGGTTTATTATGAATATCAAAACGTGCTCATATCACAGAGCCAATTGCAGGGGTTTTAGGAGCTCTGTGCCAGGAACCAGGGACAGAGACCTTCTCTCATGATCATCTCTGAGGGAAAGACTCTGTGTCATTGTTCCCACTTTAGGCATCCAGTGTAAGGTGAGTCAGGAAAAGGAATGCGCTCCTTCCTGACTCTGATCCAGGCCCCCTGCAGGGTGGAAGTGCTGTTTGAGAGTCAGGAGCTGCCTGGACGGTCATTAAAATCTTTCTATCCCCGAAAAAGGAGGAATCCCTACGGTAGCATTTGCTGCTTCAAGAAAAAGTGGTCACGTCATGTGTGAGTCTCCCTAGGTGGACAGATAGTCTGCACTGGGAGGCCCCAGGCCGGAGCTCAGGGCCAGCAGTATAGGTTAAACAGCAGCAGGACTTCCACTTCAGGGGGCCTGGGTTCGATCCCTGGTCAGGGAACTAAGACTCCACCTGCCACATGTTGGGTGGAAATCCATGCAGTGTGAGTAAGCCATCCGGCGCAGGGTGAGCTGGCCAGAGGAGCAAGCAGAAGCCCATCACAGCTGGGGGCCAGCAGCTGAGCTCACCTGGGCCGAGGTCCCTGAGGGTGGCCCCAGGGCTCAAGAGGCCCGAGTGCTGGACATGGCAGACGCCCCCCCTCAGAGGACGGTGCCCCGACAGGTGCACGACCGCCTGGATCGCTACTGCTGCGGCTTCGAGCCCGAGCCCTCGGACCCCTGTGTGGAAGAGAGACTCCGAGAGAAATGCCGGAACCCCGGGGAGCTGCGGCTGGTCCACATCCTGGTATGTCCCTGGGTCACCCCAGACTCGGGTCTTCCTGTCTGTCCATCAGCAGACGCTGGTGGCGAGGGTCAGGGGTCACATGACTCTGGGTGTCACAATCCTGTTCTTTTTGGCAGGAGAACCCTTTGAATGTTTCCAGGAAGCCTTAATATATAGAAGGGACAAAAATGAAGCTTGGAGTATGTGGTTGAGGAGGGGATGGGCTGGAGCCAGAGTTACTAACCCCTCTGTCTCCTAAAGACTCCAGGGACGCCCTCGGGTCCTGGCAGCTGAGTGTGGTATGTGTGTATCTAGTAGGGCATCTTCATTGTGCCAGTAAATGAGGAAACTGTGACTGGAGCGGGGCAGGGGCCCTCCAAGGCTGCATGTTTGGTTGGTAGCAGTGACAGGGATCTGTCGTGGACCCTACCGGCCCACAGGCTGGGGCTGTTGGGAAACACGGCTTCCAGTGAAAACTAGAACCCAGGGTGGGAAGCCTTGTGCTGAGACCATCAGCGAGGGGCTGCTGGGGCAGAAGACCCGCTGCTCCTGCAGGAGGGGCAAAGTTCCGCCCTGGGGAAGGGCTGCTCTGTCTCCCCCAGTGAGGCTGGTGTCCTCGCCGCCCCCCTTGGCCATGGAGCATAGCCATCAGATGGTGCCTGGGACTGAGCATCAGGCCACCCGGCCACAGGCTCCTCACCCCTTCAGTCGCCAGAAGAGGAATCAACGCCTCCACTTGGTGGTTTCACCAATGGTGCTGCCACTTGGGGTTACGGGTTGAGGTTTGAGCCAACCAGCTATTTACTAGCTGTGTGACCTTGTACAAATTACCTTTTTTGCCTCTGTAAAATGGGGCTGGTATCAGTGGCCATTTGCCCCAGGGTTGCTGGGTGGGTCCTCCAGAGATGGTGCCCAGCTGCCCTGAGCACAGCACCAGGTGGAAAGAGCTCACTGCTCTGTGTGGTGGGGGAACCGACTGGGCGAGGAGCAGGGTGCACTGTGTGGCTGACGGCTTAGGGGCCTCTGAGCCGCTGCACCCTGACAGAGCCCTGGGGCACCACGTCCATCTTCTGTCCATTTCCATCTTCTTCCCTGAGGTCCGGAGCAGTGACCCCACTCGTCTGGTCTACATCGATAATGCTGGCCACCTTCAGCACCCGGAGCACAAGCTGAACTTCCGGCTCCTCGAGGGCATCGATGGGTGAGCATCGAAGGGGCTGGGCAGAGGTTCAGGGACTGAGCTGAGGGGCCCTGTCGTAGACCCCGCAGCCTTGAACCATAGCTCCCGAGAAGTCCACTGTCCCAACAGATGGAAGCTGTTTGATGAGCCTCAAGAGGATGTGGGGAGTCCTGGGAAAGCTAACAGGCAGTGGGCCCCTGAAGTCCAGGATGGGCTGCCCGCTCCCTGGCATCCAGAGCACAGCATGAGTTGCCTCGCTGGGGAGGAGGCAGGCTGAGTGAGCAGGCTCCCTTGCCTGGCAGCGAGCTGGCCGGGTAGCCACCTTCCCTGCTCAGTGCTGCCGCACCTCTGCCTTCCCAGGGCTCCTCCTCACTTTGCTCAGGCCAGCAGAGTGGATTCGCCCTCTTGGGGAGCTGGGACCCATTGAAAGCTTCATCCCGTGTCTGCTGTCACAGCAGAGTGGGTGGAAGGGTCCCCGGACAACTAGTCAGCAGGTGGTCCCCGGGACTTTGTGGGTCCTCAGCTGTGCAAGTTCATGGAAACTCTCTAAGCGGGCTTCTGCCCTTCTTTTCTTTCCGGGGTTGGGGGACCTTCCTCCAGGTTTCCTGAGCCGGTCATGAAGGTTCTGGAATCAGGGTGTCTACAGAATATGCTGCTCAAGTCGCTGCAGATGGACCCAGTGTTCTGGGAAAGCCAAGGTGGGCGACAGGGCCTTCAGCAAGTCCTCCAGACCCTGGAGCAGCGAGCACAGGTCCTGCTGCAGCACATCCGGACGCACAACCTGACGGTCTTCCCAGAAGAAGGCCCGTAAGCCCCGCCCACCCCACCCCACGTTCCACCCCACCCCACATCCTGGAGGGACTCTCGCCTCAGGCGAGTCACTCACTACACGACCAGAGGGGATAAGCGCCCATCCTCATGGCCACAATTTCTTGTGTTGAAAATGTCTCAAAGACAAAAGGGAAAAGTCAGAAACCAGGAGGGCACCATGGACGCCGTGGGATGTGTCGCATGCTTGGGCTGGTGGAAGAGGTGGTGGGTGGTGGGTTTTCAATCTCATCACGTTCCTTTCTGTCAGCTCAGCTGGCTGTTTATTCTCCTGCGCCAATAAATACACAAGAATATTCTATGAACTGCTCCAGATACTGTAAAGTCATGCACTGCACATGCACACGTAGAGCTGGACAACTCTGTGTGTGTGTGTGTGTAGGTGTGTGGGTATGTATGCATGGTTGGGGTGTGTGTGTGTGTGTGTGTGTAGGTGTGTGGGTATGCATCCATGGTGTGTGTAGGTGTGTGGGTATGTATGCATGGTTGGGGTGTGTGTGTGTGTGTAGGTGTGTGGGTATGCATGCATGGTGTGTGTAGGTGTGTGGGTATGCATGCATGGTGTGTGTGTGTGTGTGTAGGTGTGTGGGTATGCATGCATGGTGTGTGTAGGTGTGTGGGTATGTATGCATGGTATGTGGACCTGCCCACATACACATGTGATATGAGCCTCATCAAGGATCTTTACTGAATTGTACTTGTGGCCCAGAATTGCTCTGGCTGAAAGTGAACTCAGCTCCTAGAAATGGAACCCTGAGCCTTGTGTCTCTATAGCCTTCAGATGTTCAATTTTTGTTCATTTATGTTTTGGTTTAAGAATTGTAAAAGTAATACATGCCCACTAAAAATAAATTCATAAATAATACAAGAGTACCAGATAAAAAGTGAGAGCATCCGGAGGGACGTTTCTTTGGCACTTCCTTAACGAAATTGCAGCTGAATACTACGTTTGTATTTGTGGTCTAGTTGACCCGGTTCTTACTTATGACCTCAAGGAACTCCCATGCAGGGGCATATTATATTTCATCTAGCTGTTCACATCATGGTGAACATTTAGATGGCTCTAAATGTTCACCAATTCTGGATGATGCTGCACGAACATCTTTGCATGATGTGCAGGTATTTCTGCCGGCTATATTTCCATGAGTGGATTTCTGCATTAGCAGAAATGAGCTAATGGGCATTCTTTATTTTCAGAGAAACTGCCAAATTCCTTTCAAAATGGTGGTGTCAGTCTACATTCCTAACCAGAGGGTAGGGGACTAATTGTTTCATTACACCTCATCATCGCTTGATATTCTCAGACTTAGTGTTTTTATTCATCTGATAGGGAAAGCTATTTTTATTTTTTACTGAAGGATAGTTGATTTACTATCCTTCAATATTGTGTTGATTTCAGGTATACAACAAAGTCATTCAGTTATATATATTTTTTTCTTCAGCTTCTTTCCCATTATAGGTTATTATAAGACATCGAATATTATTCCCTGTGTTATACAGTAAATCCTTGTTGTTTACATGTTTTATGCATAAAAGTTTGTATCTGTTAATCCCAAATTTATCCCTCCCCATCTCCTTTCCCCTTTGGTAACCGTGAGTTATTTACTATATCTGTAAGTTTATTTACAATGTCTGCTATGTTTACTGTGTCTGTTTCTGTTTTGTATTAGATTCTTTTTGTGTCTTATTTTTTTGGATTCCACATATAAGTGAAATAACATTTATCTTTCCTTCTCTGGCTTACTTCACTACGTATAATATTGTCTAGGTCCATTTGTAGCTGCAAATGGGAATATTTCATTCTTTTTTATGTCTGAATAATATTCCATTGCATTTATTTATCACATCTTAAACCAATCACCTATTGATAGGCACTTAGATTTTTTCCATCTCTTGCCTATTGTGATCATGCTTCTATGAACACTAGGGTACATGTATCTTTGGGATTATAGTTTTATCTGAATCCCTGGAGTGGGATTGCTGGATCATATGGCAACTCTATTTTCAGTTTTTGAAGGCCCATGCTGTTATAGTGGCTGTTCCAACTTGCCTTCCCACCAACCCTCCCAAGTGTAGGAGGGTTACCGTTTCTCCTCACCCTCTCCAGCACGTTATTTGTAGACTTTTTGATGATGGCTGTTCTGACTGGTGTGGGTGATATATCACTGTAGAGTTGATTTGCATTTCTTTCCTTAATAACTAGTAATGCTGAGCATCTTTTCACTTGCCTCTTGGCCATCTATATGTCGTCTTTGGAGAAATGTTCTTTTAGGGCTTCTGCCATTTTTTGATTGGGTTGTTTTTGTTGTTAAGTTATATTAGCTATTGGTATATTTTGCAAACTAAGCCATTGTAGTTGCATCATTTGCAAATATTTTCTCCCGGTTCATAGGTTTTTCTTTTTTTTTATGGTTTTCTTTGGTGTACAAAAACTTATAACTTTGATTAGGTTGCATTTGTTTATTTTTGTTTTTATTTTATTGGCCTGGGAGACTGACTTAAGAAAACATTGGTATGATTTATGTCAGAGAATATTTTGTCAATGGTCTCTTTAAGAGCTTTATGGTATCAAGTTTTATGTTTAAAAAGGCTTCCTAGGTAGCACAGTGGTAAAGAATCCTCTTGCCAATGCAGGTGATGGAGATGTGTGTTCAGTCCCTGGGTTGGGAAGATTCCCTGGAGGACGAAATGGCCATCTACTCCAGTATTCTTGCCTGGAGAATCCCATGGACAGAGAAGCCTGGTGAACTTCAGTCCATGGGGTCACAAAGAGTTGGACATGACTAAGCAACTGAGCATGCATACATATATTCTAAATACAAGTCCATTGTCAAATATATGTTTTCAAATATTTTCTCTCAATCTGTGGCTTGCTTTTTCATGTTCCTAACAGTGACTTTTGAAGAGTAAAAGTTTTTTTTTGTTTTGATTAGGTCCAATTATTAATATTTCTCTCTTAGATATTTTATAGGGTTTTCCAAGTTATTCTTCTAGAATTTTGTTACTTTTTTATTTTTCAAGTTTTTATGGCTTTTAACTTATTGGCATTAAATTATTCATAACTCTCCCTTATTTTAAAACTATATTTATTTGGTTGTGCCAGGTCTTATCTCATTGTGGCAAGCGAGATATTTTCAGTTATGCCATGTGGGATCGTTAGTTGTGGGATGTGGGATCTAATTCCCTGACCAGAGATTGCACCCAGGCCTCCTGTGTTGGGAGTGGGGAGCCTTAGCCACTGGACTGCCAGGAAGTCCCAGCTTTTGCTTATCAGTCTTTTAATATTTGTGAAATCTGTAGGATGTCACCTCTCTCATAGTATTGGTAACCTTTTAATTTTTGTTTTTATACTGCTCAGTTTTGCTAAAGGCTTATCAATTTTATTCACATTTTCACTGGTTTTTCCCTCTTGTTTTTGTTTTCTATTCCTATTTCTACTGCTCTTCTGATCTATAATTTCCTTCTCATCTGCTTACTCTTGGTTTAATTTGTACATTTTTTTTTTAAGTTTTTCAAGGTAGACACTGAAGTCATCAATTTGAAAACTTTTTTTTTTAAAAACACCTAGGCCTTTAGGTTTATTGACTATGCTTTATTTAGGTTTATTTTATTTTTTTAGGTTTATTTTACTTTTGGGTTTATTTTATTTAGGTTTATTGACTATGCCAAAGCCTTTGACTGTGTGGATCACAATAAACTGTGGAAAATTCTGAAAGAGATGGGAATACCAGACCACCTAACCTGCCTCTTGAGAAATTTGTATGCAGGTCAGGAAGCAACAGTTAGAACTGGACATGGAACAACAGACTGGTTCCAAATAGGAAAAGGAGTACATCAAGGCTGTATATTGTCACCCTGCTTATTTAACTTATATGCAGAGTACATCATGAGAAATGCTGGACTAGAAGAAACACAAGCTGGAATCAAGACTGCCGGGAGAAATATCAATAACCTCAGATATGCAGATGACACCACCCTTATGGCANAACAACAGACTGGTTCCAAATAGGAAAAGGAGTACTTCAAGGCTGTATATCGTCACCCTGCTTATTTAACTTATATGCAGAGTACATTATGAGAAAAGCTGGACTGGAAGAAACACAAGCTGAAATCAAGATTACCGGGAGAAATATCAATAACCTCAGATATGCAGATGACACCACCCTTATGGCAGAAAGTGAAGAGGAGCTAAAAAGCCTCTTGATGAAAGTGAAGGAGGAGAGCAAAAAAGTTGGCTTAAAGCTCAACATTCAGAAAACGAAGATGATGGCATCCGGTCCGATCACTTCATGGGAGATAGATGGGGAAACAGTGGGAAAAGTGTGAAACTTTATTTTTGGGGGCTCCGAAATCAGTGCAGATGGTGACTGCAGCCATGAGATTAGAAGATGCTTACTCCTTGGAAGAAAAGTTATGGCCAATCTAGATAGTATATTCAAAAGCAGAGACGTTACTTTGCCAACTAAGGTCCGTCTAGTCAAGGCTATGGTTTTTCCTGTGGTCACGTATGGATGTGAAAGTTGGACTGTGAAGAAAGCTGAGGGCCGAAGAATTGATGTTTTTGAACTGTGGTGTTGGAGAAGACTCTTGAGAGTCCCTTGGACTGCAAGGAGACCCCATGGACTGTAGCCCGCCAGGCTCCTTTGTCCTTGGTGACTCTCCATAGGCAAGAATTCTAGGCAAGAATACTAGAGTGGGTAGCTGTGCCCTCCCCCAGGGGATCTTCCCAACCTAAGGATCAAACCCAGATCTCCCACACTGCAGGCAGATTCTTTACCAAGTGAGCCACCAGGGAAGTCCTTGCAACCTCATGTACTGAAGCAAGCCAGGCTCCTCTGTCCTCCATTATCTCCAGGAGTTTACTCAAATTCGTGTCCACTGAGTCAGTAATGCTAACCAGTCACCTCATCCTCTGTCATCCCCTCCTCCTCCTGCTTTCAAAACTTTTCCAGCATCAGGACCTTCTCCAATAAATCCGCTCTTTGCATCAGGTGGCCAAAGTATTAGACCTTCAGCTTCAACATCAGTCCTTCCAATGAGTGTTCAGGACTGATTTCATTTAGGATTGAATGGCTTGATCTCCTTGCAGTCCAAGGGATTCTCAAGTGTCTTCTCCTGCATCATAATTTGAAAGTATCAATTCTTCAGCACCCAGCCTTCTTATGGTCAAAATCTCACACCCATACATGACCATAGGAAAAACCATAGCTTTAACTATATGGACCTTTGTCAGCAAACTAATGTCTCTGCTTTTTAATATACTATTTAGGTTTGTCATACATTTCCTTCCAAAAAGCAAGTATCTTTTAATTTCATGGCTGCAGTCACCATCCACAGTGATTATGAAGCCCAATAAAATCTGTTACTCTTTCCACTTTTCCCCTTCTATTTGCCATGAAGTGATGGTATCAGATGCCATGATCTTGGTTTTTTTAATGTTGAGTTTCAGTGAGTGAGTGGAGTCAGTTGTGTCTGACTCTTTGCGACCCCATGGATGGTAGCCTACCAGGCTCCGCCGTCCATGGGATTTTCCAGGCAAGAATACTGGAGTGGTCTGCCATTTCCTTAGCTTTTTCACTCTTCTCTTTCATCCTCATCAAGAAGCCCTTTAGTTCCTCTTCACTTTCTGCTATTATAGAGATATCATCTGCATATATGAGGCTGTTGGTATTTCTTCCAGCAATTTTGATTTCAGCTTGTGATTTATCCACCCTGACATCTCACATGATTTACTCTGTATTTAAGTTCAAAAAGCAGGGTAACACTAAACAGCCTTGATGTACTCATTTTCAATTTAGAACCAGTCAGTTATTCCATGTCCAGTTCTAACCTTTGCCCCTTGACCCACATTCAGATATCTCAGGAGACAAGTAAGGCAGTCCAGTATTCCTGTCTCTTGAAGAGTTTTCCACAGTTTGTTGTGATCCACACAATCAAAGGCTTTAATATAGTCAATAATACAGAAATAAATGTTTTTCTGGAACTCCCTTGCTTTCTCCATGATCCTTTGAATGTTGGCAATTTGATCTCTGCTTCCTCTGCCTCTTCAAAACCCAGCTTGTACATCTGGAGGTTCTCAGTTCACAATTTGCTGAAGCCTGGCTTGAAGGATTTTGAGCATAACCTTCCTTGCACGTGAAATGAGTGCAGTTGTATGTACTTGTAATATTTCTTTGCATTGCCCCTTTTTGAGGTTGGAATGAAAATAACTTTTTCAGTTTGCTGACAAACTGGAGTTTTCCAGATTGCTGACATATTGAGTATAGCACTTTAACAGCATCATCTTTTAGGATTTGAAAGAGCTCAACTGGAATTCCATCACCTCACCTCCACTAGCTTTGTTCATAGTAATTCTTCCTAAGGCCCACTTGAATTCATACTCCAGGATGTCTGGCTCTAGGTGAGAAACTGCACCATCATGGTTATCCAGCTCATTAAGACTTTTTTTGTATAGTTCTTCCGTATACTTTTGCCAGCTTTTTTTAACCGCCCCTGCTTCTGTTATCTCCTTGTCATTTCATGAAATATTCCCTTGATATTTCCAGTTGTCTTGAAGAGATCTCTAGTTTTTCCCATTCTATTGTTTTCCTCTATTTCTTTGCATTTATTCATTTATATGAGACAGGAATCAAGGCCATCCCCAAGAAAAAGAAATGCAAAAAATCAAAATGGCTGTCTGAGGAGGCCTTACAAAAAGCTGTGAAAGAAAGAGAAGCCAAAAGCAAAGGAGAACAGGGAAGATATACCCATTTGAATGCAGAGTTCCAAAGAATAGCAAGGAGAGATAAGAGAGCCTTTCTCAGCCATCAGTGCAAAAAAACAGAGGAAAACAATAGAATGGGAAAAACTAGAAATCTCTTCAAGAAAATTAAAGGCAACAAGGGAACATTTCATGCAAAGATGGGCTCAATAAAGGACAGAAATGGTATGGACCTAACAGAAGCAGAAGATATTAAGAATAGGTGGCGAGGATACACAGAAGAACTGTACAGAAAAGAACTTCATGACCCAGATAATCACAATGGTGTGAGCACTCACCTAGAGCCAGATATCTTGGAATGTGAAGTCAAGTGGGCCTTAGAAAGCATCGCTATGAACAAAGCTAGTGGGGGTGATGGAATTCCAGATGAGCTATTTCAAATCCTAAAATATGATGCTATGAAAGTGTTGCACTTAATATGCCAGCAAATTTGGAAAACTCAGCAGTTGTCACAGGACTGGAAAAGGACAGTTTTCACTCCAATCCCAAAGAAAGGCAATGCAAAAGAATGCTCAAACTACCGCACAATTGCACTCATCTCACACAACTTAGCAGCAGCACCAGCAGCACACGCTAGTAAAGTCATGCTCAAAATTCTCCAAGCCAGGCTTCAGCAATACATGAACCATGAACTTCCAGATGTTCAAGCTGGTTTTAGAAAGGGAGAGGAACCAGAGATCAAATTGTCACTGGATCATCAAAAAAAGCAAGAGAGTTCCAGAAAAACATCTATTTCTGCTTTGTTGACTATGCCAAAGCCTTTGACTGTGTGGATCACAATAAACTGTGGAAAATTCTGAAAGAGATGGTAATACCAGACCACCTGACCTGCCTCTTGAGAAACCTGTATACAGGTTAGGAAGCAACAGTTAGAACTGGACATGGAACAACAGACTGGTTCCAAATACTAAAAAGAGTATGTCAAGGCTGTATATTGTCACCCTGCTTATTTAACATTTATGCAGAGTACATCATAAGAAATGCTGGGCTGGATGAAGCACAAACTGGAATCAAGATTGGTGGGAGAAATATCAATAACCTCAGATATGCAGGTGACACCACCCTTATGGCAGAAAGTGAAGAAGAACTAAAGAACCTCTTGATGAAAGTGAAAGAGGAGAGTGAAAAAGTTGGCTTAAAGCTCAACATTCAGAAAACTAAGATCATGGCATCTGGTCCCATCACTTCATGGGAAACAGATGGGGAAACAGTGGAAACAGTGGCTGACTTTATTTTGAGGGGCTCCAAAATCAGTGCAGATGGTGACTGCAGCCATGAAATTAAAAGATGCTTACTCCTTGGAAGGAAAGTTATGACCAACCTAGAGAGCATATTCAAAAGCAGAGACATTACTTTGCCAACAAAGGTCCATCTAGTCAAAGCTATGGTTTTTTCTGTGGTCATGTATGGATGTGAGAGTTGGACTATAAAAAAGCTGAGCACTGAAGAATTGATGCTTTTAAACTGTGGTGTTGGAGAAGATTCCTGGGAGTCCCTTGAAGTGCAAGGAGATCCAACCAGTCCATCCTAAAGGAGATCAGCCCTTAGTGTTCACTGGAAGGACTGATGCTGAAGCTGAAACTCCAATACTTTGGCCACCTGATGTGAAGAGCTGACTCATTTGAAAAGACCCTGATGCTGAGAAAGATTGAAGGCAGGAGGAGAAGGGGATGACAAAGAATGAGATGGTTGGTTGGCATTACCGACTCAACGGACATGGGTTTGAATGGACTCTGGCAGTTAGTGATGGACAGGGACACTTGGCATGCTGTGGTTCATGGGATCCAAAGAGTCAGATACGACTGAGTGGTTGAACTGAACTTAACTGAAGGACTTCTTGTCTCTCCTTGTTATTTCTGCAACTCTGCATTCAGTTGGGAATATCTTTTGCTTTCTCCCTTGACTTTCACTTTCCACTTTCCTCAACGATTTGCAAAGCCTCCTCAGAAAATAACTTTGCCTTCTGCATTTCTTTTAAGTTGGGATGGTTTTGGTTACTGCTTCTTGTACAGTGTTACAAACTTCTATTCATAGTTCTTCAGTCTCTCTGTCTACCAGATCTAATCCCTTGCATATATTCATAATCTCCACCGTGTATTCAAGGATTTTGATTTAGGTCCTATATGAATGGCCTAGTGGTTTTCACTACTTTCTTCAACTTAAGCCTGAATTTTGCAAGAAGGAGCTCATAATTTGAGCCAGTGTCATCTCCAAGTCTTATTTTTGCTGAAGGTATAGAGCTTCTCCACCTTTGGCTGCAAAGAACATAATCAATCTGATTTCAGTATTGATCACCTGGTGATGTCCATTTGTAGAGTCTTCTCTTGGGTTTTTTGAAAAGATTGTTTGCTACGGCATGTTCTCTTAACATGTCATCCTTTGTTCTGCTTTAGTTTGTACTTTGAGACCAAACTTGCCTGCCATTCCGGTATCTCTTGACTTCCTACTTTTGCATTCCAATCCTCTATGATGAAAAGGATATCATTTTTTGGTGTTAGGTCTAAAAGGTCTTATAGGTCTTCATAGAACTGGTCAACTTCTGCTTCTTTGGCATCAGTGGTTGGGGCATAGATTTGGATTATTGTTATGCTGAATGGTTTGCCTTGGAAATGACTGAGATCATTCTATGGTTTTTTGAGGCTGCACCCAAGTACTGCATTTTGGATTCTTTTGTTGACTATGAGGACTACTCCATTTCTTCTAAGGGCTTCTTGCCCACAGTAGTAGATGTAATGATCATCTAAATTAAATTTGCCCATTCCCATCCATTTTAGTTCACTATTCCTGAGATGCTTATGTTCAATCTTACCATCTACTGCTTGACTATATCCAATCTACCTTGATTTGCGGATCTAACATTCCAGGTTCCTATGTAATACTATTCTTCACAGCATCGAATCTTACTTTCACCACCAGACACTTCCACAACTGAGCATCATTTCCACTTTTGCCCACCCACTTCATTCTTTCTGGAGCTACTAGTAATTTCCCTTAGCTCTTCCCCAGTAGCATATGGAACACCTTCAAACATGAGGGGTTCGTCTTCCTATATCATACCTTTTTGTCTGTTCATATTGTTCATGAGATTCTCCTGGCAAGAATACTAGGGCGGTTTGCAATTTCCTCCTCCAGTGGACCATGTTCTGTCAGAATCTTCACTATGTCTCATCTGTCTGGGGTATCCTTGCTTTATTCCAAAGACATGTACCACCATTTACTAAAACAAATAAATGTTGTCTTGGGGAATAGTTGGCAAAAGTCACCTAGACCTTCAGAAATTTGACTGAATGAAAACGTGACATCATTTTCTATAAATTTTCAAAAAATAAGTTTGGTTCCTGGGAGCTGTTTATGTTATAGTGGGTAAAACTTAACTCTGACAAAATATATGGATGTTTTCCTACTCACTAGTTATACAACCATGGGTCGGCTACTTATGCTTTCTTTGCCTAATATATCAAATGGGAATAATATTAATCTCACAGAACTCTTATAAAGATTCAATATGATAATAGATATAAACTGCCTCATATAAATATATAAACTATTAGAGTAGATGTGCTTCCCAGATGACCCTAGTGGTAAAGAACCCACCGCCAATGCAGGAGACACAAGAGATGTGGGTTCAGTCTCTGAATCAAAAAGATCCCTTGGAGGAAGGCATGGCAACCCATTTCAGGTTTATTACCTGGAGAATCCCATGGATAGAGGAGCCTGCCAGGCTCCATAGAGTCACAAAGTGCTGGACATTACTGAAGCAACTTAACACTCACATATGCATGTGTGCTAAGTCACTTCAGTCATGTCCCACTCTGTGTGACCCTATGGACTGTAGCCTGCACGTTCCTCTGTCCGTGGAATTCTCCACGCAAGAGTACTGGAGTGGAGTGCCATGCCCTTCTCCAAGCACTCACGTATAGTAGATACCTATTAAATTTTTGTTCCGTGTTCTCCTTTGCCTTTTATTTGTTCTCAATATGAACACTATTTCCTGATAATATCAAGTCAATTTTCTGGCAGCCAAATATTTAATCCTTCAGTGAAAATTTTTTCTAAAGTCCATATCCTGAGGATTGCATGTTTTGCTTATAACTTTATTTTATGTTTAGAAAAGCAAGACCTGTAGTACTTTCTCATATCTGATGTCTAATCCTTTTCATGAAATATTAAAAAAAATTCACCATCATAATTCTCCAGATAATCCTTAATATAAGTTTTTAATAATTTGTCAAAAAAATTTTCCTGTTAATTATTAATTGACCATCTTTGGGGTTGCTTATTTTATATTAAATAATATTAGAAACTTATATAATAAAACTGTCATTAATATTTTCATTTTTAATTGCTTTACCTTTCCCTCTTAAGTAAAAAAATCAATATAGTGTGAATGTAATGTAGTATAAGAAGAAAAAAAAATTTGCTCATTTAGGTTCTTTAATCCTTTTGCACTTACTACTCCCATTTGTGAAAACAGTTTTCAGTGATTCTATTATCCCTATTTGCATATCCTAACAAAATCTAACACATAATTATTTCCCTTCTTATTTTATAAAACTTTTAAGTTCAAAAGTGAGAATTTTGTCTAATATATTTTTAGATACATAGGTGTTAAGTGTCATTATAAATTTATTTCTCCAATTTCCAGTTACTGTTTTCCTCCTCCAATTTCATCAATGGAATTTTAATGGAAGTAATGTGTATATGAATTTACAAGCACTACTACATCATTTGAGAGTCCCTTGGACTGCAAGGAGATCCAACCAGTCCATTCTAAAGGAGATCGGTCCTCGGTGTTCTTTGGAAGGAATGATGCTAAAGCTGAAAATCCAGTACTTTGGCCACCTCATGCAAAGAGTTGACTCATTGGAAAAGACTCATGCTGGGAGGGATTGAGGGCAGGAGGAGAAGGGGATGACAGAGGATGAGATGGCTGGATGGCATCACCGACTCGACGGACGTGAGTTTTGAGTGAACTCCGGGAGTTGGTGATGAACATGGAGGCCTGGCATGCTGCGGTTCATGGAGTCGCCAGGAGTCGGATGTGACTGAGTGATTGAACTGAACTGAATAGGTTAGGACTGGCCCAAATTCAATAACTGTTGTCCTTATGAAAAGTGGAAAATTTACCCACAGGAAAAAAAAAAGAATACAGAGAATACAACAAGAGAATGGAGAAATGAAAGAGGAAGAGACTGGATACATCTACAAGCCAAGGGACACCAAGCATTTCCAGAAACCAAGAGGAGACAGGAAGAAACAAGGAAGGACCCTCTCCTAGAGCCTTCACAGAGAGCATGGCCCTGCCTGCTGACACCTTGGTTTCAGACCTTTAGCCTCCAGAACTTAAAGAATACATTTTGTTGTCTTAAGTTACTCAGTTTATAGGTACCTGTTACAACAATCCTGGAAACAAAGACAATATTAAAATTTAAAAAAAATTCAATCAAGTCACCTTATTGCTTAACACCCTTCTTTATATTCTTCTGATAGAATACAAATTCTTTCATAAATCCTAAAGAAGCCTACTGAATCCTTCTAACTCTCTGGATTACTGTCTTGACAATTTCATTTTCCAGGTTTACCATGTTTCAGAGAGGCAGAACTTTCTTACTTTCATCCAATATGCCTCAGCTTTCAGGCCTTCACACACATTTGCCCTTTTGCCTAAGTCTCCCCTTTCTTCCCACTCCCCTTCTCCAATTATCATGACTTTGATATTTTCTTACCTCACAGCCTCATTTCATTGGGAAGGCCTCTCAAGATGTTGAAATTAATTTAGGCTTAACTGCTGTGTTGGTACAGACTATTCTAAGTATTGAATTAACTTTCTTTTTTCCCTCTGTAAGCTATAGATTCCTTAAAATAAGAGCAAAATCTTTCTTGGGTATTTCCTATATGCAGTATAATGCATTGCATATTACTATGATTACTTTACTATTACTATCAGATCACAATTAACACTGCTATTACTACTGGTAACAATAAAGATCTGACATTGAGAACTTATTTATACCAGGAATTTTGCAAATAGTTAAAAATATGTCACATCATTTATTATTATCATCTAATGGTGATTACATAATAAACACCATTATTTTTAAGCTATAGCTGAGAAAAGTGAATTGTAGAGCAGTTGAATTACTAATGGAAGGTCATATCACTCTGAAGTGATAGAATGAGAACTCATCTCAGTTGTTTTTTACTTCAAAAGACCATATTCTTAATGATTTTGCTCAATAAATATTTGTTGACATTCCAACAGAGAGCAGTACAAATAAAGACCAGGTGTTGAAATTAGCACAACTGTGTTTGAGGAAAAATGAGACAGAGATTTAACTTTTAGTAATAAATGAAAAAGCAGGTTTGTTGTACATAAAGTCCAGATAAAGAAAAAAATTTGAAGAAGATAACTGAGATGCTAGGATGAGGTACAAATAGTTTTTAGGAAGATAGAGTAGGAAGAAGCAAAGGTGTATTAATTGGTAAATCAATTATGAAAATATCTCCTCCAAAGGTGCCAGTTCATTCAAAACAGCACTGTTTAAAAAAAAAAAGTAAATTAATTCAGTCTCATCAAGAATATTTTTTTTTAAGTTACAGGAAATTGAGCAAAGGACAGGAATGAAAAATGTAGGTCTTGGTGGGGGGAGCAGCTAGAAGGAATTTTATATGTTAGACTAGAAAGGAAGGAGTAACAAGAATCACCTTGCAATCATAGTAGGAGAACATGGTAAGAAGAGATGAAATACTTTTGGAAGACATAATTCGGGACAATTAATGAAAATTTGAACGGTTTTAAGTAGGTTTGAGGGGCCTACATTTATGGGGGTCTACTAATCATATCAAATTGAGGGGCCTACATCATTTGATTAAACTGAAATACAGATATGGTGAAATGATGAAATAGAAAAGTTTACTGGAGATCATGTATCTTCTGTGCTTTGCTTAAAAAGGGTAGATGGATGTTTTAAGTGAAGAGAATTTAGAGCCCTGGTGCTCAAATATCCATGTGCATGAGGATCTCAAAAAATTGCCAAAAATGCAAATTCTGGGCCCCAATCTCCAATCTTCTGTGACCACAAATAGATGGTGGTGCCACCTTTATTTTAAAGGCAATATAGGTTGCCTTTAGCCTCTCAAGTGATAGAGGGAAATCCTTGCCACTCAAAATATTGTGTGTGTGCACACTCAGTCTTGTCCAACTCTTTGCAACCCCATGGACTGTGGCCCACCAGACTCCTCTGTCCATGGGATTTCCCAGAAAAAGAATCCATACAAATGTTTCTCACTGTTGTTGTTGCTTATTTGCTAAGTCACGTCTGAGTCTTTTGCAACTCCATGGACTGTAGCCCACCAGACTCCTCTGTCCGTGGGATTTCCCAAGCAAGAATACTGGAGTGGGTTGCCATTTCCTCTTACAGGGGATCTTCCCAACCCAGGGATCGAACCCGCATCTCCTTCACCTCCTGCATTGTTAGGTGAGTTCTTTACCACTCTGCCACTTGGGAAGACAAACATTTAAATAACATTTTAAAAGATGGATATTAATTTCAGTGAGAAAGATTAAAGAATTTAACTTTAGTTTATGGCACAGAAGACAAGGAAATGATTTAATAACCATCTCCAAGTATATTAAGTCTATATATGAGGGTAGCTGAGCAATTTTTCTCCATTTCCATTGTTGCCTACACAAGAGGAAATTGACTTGGAATCAAGTAAAAACTCATTTACAAGGAAGTATTTTTTGACCTAAATAATGATTATAAGCTAGAACTGTCATGAAGGGTGTTTTGGAGAATCTATATTCTTGTTTTGCTTTGCCTTGCTTAAAAAAAAAACAAAACAAAACACCTTCTCTCTCATCCTCATTATCTATCAGTTCTGGCTATTTTAGGGTGTGTCCCTTCACCAATATTGGAAATAGGGTCATTGACAACAGGATATTGTAAGGTCTTTCCTGGTTCTATGCTCAAACATTTAATAAGGATATATTGCCCTTTGAGGTGGCTATGTGAGAGTCATTAACTGTGACTAATATGCTATCCTCAAGATGTACCAGAGCAGCCTCATTAATCACGTCAAATTGCTGCTAAAGACATTTTGCGTGAATATGTGTGTGAGCATGTGCATGAGTATGTGTGTGTGTGTGTGTGTTTGTGTGTATGGTCATTTATTAAATTCCTTCGGAGTTCTAGAATAAAGACAATGACTTAATTGAAACCCTAACCCTGTTCTTTTTTCTTTTTTTTTTACCTCTCCCCTAATGCCTAAGGATCAGTCCTGTAACCAGGCGGGTCTTTTCCTTGGCCAGCATTTGTACATGCTAAGTGGTACAGGGTTGCTCAAGCAAACAGAGGATGGACTTCCACCTGGTTCTCTCTCTCTCTGCTACAATGAGAGAGCAGTTTGGTTTCAGCAGCCCTCCCATGCTGCAATAAGCCATGGAAAAAAAAAAAAAAGACAGCTAGACTGACTACAGATGTTGTGTGAAATAGCCAGTATGTTTTCCACCTGTCTGTATTTGCCTAAGGGGTCAGGGACAATCAAATTAAAGCAATATGCAAGATGTGACAGATGTTTGTCCTATTGAGATAAATCTGAGCAAGTTACAGAAAGGTAGAATAAATGTAATACATAAAACAAAACATAGAAACCACTTTGGAAGGTGTCCTGAGAATAACAACATTTCTAAATAAAGGCCCATTACCTTACATCCTTCCCTCTTAATTAGACCCATAATTGGACACTTTATAGTACCTAGTGGAAACATAATTAGTCATTCTTTTTATAGCAGTGTAATTTGTTGGGAGTTAGATTGTTGAAGTGGAAGAAGGGTCATTTTTGAAGATTTTTTATCTCCTTTTCAGCAACAGGTAATAACATGGTGCATTGCCCATTTTGTTGGAAGAACCTGGGTGCTGTGTTTCTCCATCAGATTAATGTCCTCTGATCTATCTTATGTCCCTCTCAAAATATAGGATGATGGTCTGTATCTCTGAGGCTAATGCCAGGTAATGAAACAGCCTTTCAATAACTTATTGACTAGAACGTTGCTAACATGTCAAGATCAGGGAAAAGGGAGTTAGATGTGACATTATGATTATATATGTCTTGAAACAAAACACTAATATGGAGCATTTTTCTTTTGTGTCACACTGGCTAGATGTCTCTGGTCAAATAGACAATATATGTTTTTGGCAAAGGTCTTTTTTGGTCTTTATCTTTCTTTTCCTATCTTAAAATACTTTATGCTCTGAAATTCCAGCAACTGCTTCTGAAAATTATTAGACTTAAAAAATATGAGTGGGCCAGCAAAAGCATAAAACCAATCAACCATTGGATATTAACTATTTTTAAGGTTGTAAAACCTTACCAGACATGATGAAAAAGTATTCATTGCATTTTGTGAAATGAATAATTGGTTCCAATTCAAGTCATTTGTAAATACTTTCAGGGACATAATGGAGGGTGGTGTGTTTTTAGCTTTAAGGCAAAAGACTATTATGATTACTGGTGTATATTATTCTTTAATTTCATTGTCATAAACTGATACATGAGTCTGAACACAGGTAATCCAATTCTGGTCTCAGTTGCTGCCAACCATAAGTTGATTTAGAAGACAACTTATCTATGTAGCTGTAGTGAAGGCCAATGGAAATTACATAAACCATACTTTCGTTACTGAGATTTCTGAACTCTCAATCACAAGGCAAGCAAGGAAGCCTAATTGAGATTTAAATTGCCTATTAAAAGGAAATTGTTGCAACTTCTTCTTTGTCCACACAGAAGGACTATTCTCTGTGAACCTTGGACAGTTTTGTTGGAGTCATATCATATTGGGTAGTGAAGCACTGTTAGTACTGATGGGGTCTTTCTCAAGAGAACACCAATATATTTTTAAACTGACCTAATGTATCTGTGATTTATCAATGTAATTGTGAGGTGCGCAATGGCAACCCACTCCAGTACTCTTGCCTGGAAAATCCCATGGATGGAGGAGCCTGGTAGGCTGCAGTCCATGGGGTCGCACAGAGTCAGACACGACTGAAGCGACTTAGCAGCAGCAGCAGTAGTACTATAACTAGGCTTTCTCTTTACCAAGCTCTTTCTGTTACTGAGACTATAATACTGGAATTACCTTATCAATGGTGGTATGGAATACAAAGCATTCCATTTTCTCATTCAGTCTTTGCAGGAACAAGATGTATAGATCATCAGAACTTTCATGAGAGAAGGAAATGCGCCCAGAGGATTCTAAGCTTCTCTAGGTATTATTAGTGAACATCATGAGCATTTAAGGAAGCCAAAATATGTGCCCCCCCCCAAAAAAAAGCGCAAAGATGGTAAATGAGGATGCCTCAGGCTAAGAGATGTTAAGATGAGTGATTGCTCATTGTTCCATCAACCAACTTTGTCGATCACATGGCACATAGGAAAATGTGCCTGCCAACACAAACGAAATAGCTGGACTAATTGAACAAACACTAATCAACTAACTCAGGTGGAAATTTCAGTTAGATTGCACTGATGAGTATACATTGACAATAGGTTAATTTCTAGGGCAGTTCAGGCATTAGAAAATTCCGTGGCTAATAAAAGCAACTGATGTGTGTGTTTTGTGTGTTCCTAATGTTTGAAAATAGCCTCAAAATCCACTTTGAAAAAATTAATAAGTATTGTTTTTCCCTCTAAGAAAAAACTATTGCAATTTTTGGAATCATTTAACTCATATTAGATGGACTGCTTCACTCAAAGTTTAGACCATAACATTTCTACAATTGTATTCTATGTATATAAATTTATTTTTTACTGTACAATTAATGATTTATTTGCATTATTGTTGAGGCTTACATATAGTTGACACTTTTACACTATTAAAAAGAAGAATTTTTAAGACATGGAGTGAACTTAAATGTGTGTTACTAAGTGAAAGAGTGAAAGGAGCCTATCTGCAAAAGCTCCATTACTGTCTGATTTCAACTATATGACATTCTGAAAAAGGCAAAAGTGGATCATTTTAAAAAGGTCAGTTGCTGCTAGAGGTATGTTTATGTAGTGATGGTTAGAGGGAAGATAAATAGGTAGATCACAGAGCATTTTAGGGTGGTGAAAATACTTTGCATGATAGTATAATGAAGGATACGTCATTATGTGGGTGTGTACATGTGTGTGTGTCTGTTAGTTGCTCAGTCGTATCCAACTCCTTGTGACCCCATGGACTGTAGCCCACAAGGCTCCTCTGTCCATGCGTTTCTCCAGGCAAGAATACTGGAATGGGTAGCCATTCCCTTCTCCTGGGGATCTTCCTGATCAAGGAATTGAACCTGGGTCTCCTGCATTGCAGGCAGATTCTTTACATTTGAGGCACCATGGAAGCCCCATATGTCATTATACATTTGTCTAAACCCATAGAAGGTACAAGCCAAGAGTGAATCTTAATGTAAACTATAGACTGAGTGATCATAATGTTTCAATGCAGGTTCATTTACTGTAACAAATGTACCATTCTGGTGAGTGGTGTTGATAATGGGAGAAGTCATGTATCTATGGTGGGGTATATGAAAAATCTCTGTATCATCCTCTCAATTTTGTTGTAAATATAAAACTTCTATAAAAAATTAATTAAAAGAACCCCATCCCCACAAAAAAGGAAAAATTCTTATGATTCAACTAAAACATGTTATGTAATTGGTCTTAGGAAAATCTATGTAAAAGTTTTTATAACCTCAAGTCAATTATCTATGGTGGGGTATATGAAAAATCTCTGTATCATCCTCTCAATTTTGTTGTAAATATAAAACTTCTATAAAAAATTAATTAAAAGAACCCCATCCCCACAAAAAAGGAAAAATTCTTATGATTCAACTAAAACATGTTATGTAATTGGTCTTAGGAAAATCTATGTAAAAGTTTTTATAACCTCAAGTCAATTTACTTACTAAATAATGTAGATAGCTTATACAAATCATGAAATTATAGAAGTTTATACCTCAAAGAGATCCTAAAATTCATTTGAAAATTGGAATAAAATTGTAGGATAAGGAAATTCAAATGTATCAAACTAAACTTAGAGATCCATATGATTATATTTCCATTGAAAGAAAAGGTAGCAATGTATTTTCCTGTATAAAAAGTCCCACATTTATCACCATGCCCTACCTACCTACAGCCCTCATTGTAGTTTTCTAAAACAAAGGCAAGCAAAATACATAAGCAGTTAATAAAGTTATTTTGTAGGTTATAAGTGAAGTTGACTGCAAGATGTTTCTCTTAAAATGGAAAAATATATTAATAAATAATATAAATAAGCTATACCATATAAATGAGAGGTATGTATTGTCAAATCAATTTTTAAAGGATAAATTGTTTCTAGACATCATGATAACCAGATGGATAACATTTTAATATATTATGACCCAGCAATCCCACTGCTGGGCATACACACCTAGGAAACCAGAATAGAAAGAGACACATGTACCCCAATGTTCATTGCAGCACTGTTTATAATAGCCAGGACATGGAAACAACCTAGATGTCCATCAGCGGATGAATGGATAAGAAAGCTGTGGTACATATACACAATGGAGTATTACTCAGCCATTAAAAAGAATACATTTGAATCAGTTCTAATAAGATGGATGAAACTGGAACCGATTATACAGAGTGAAGTAAGCCAGAAAGAAAAACACCAATACAGTATACTAACACATATATATGGAATTTAGAAAGATGGTAATGAGGACCCTG
>SJYX01023020.1:670679-681641 GCA_006410675.1 Oreotragus oreotragus | reverse complement strand
AAAAAAAAAAAAAGCCATAAACAAAATGAAAGACAACTTGTGAGAAAAAGTGCTAAATGATGTGACCAACAGGGCTTAATATCCCAAATACACAAACAGCTCATACAACTCAGTAACAAATAAACCCACACAATACATCTGAAAAATGTACAGAAGACCTAAACAGACATTACTCCAAAAAAGCTATTCAAATGGCCAATAGGCATATAAGAAGTTGCTCAACATTGCTGAGAAATACAAATCGAACTACGAGGTACCACCTCACACTGTTCAGAATGGTCATTATCAAAAAGTCTACAAATAAGAAATGTTGGAAAAGATGTGGAAAAAAGAGAACCCTCCTACACTGTGTGTAGGAATGTAGATTGGTAGAGCCTCTATGGGAAACAGAATGGAGGTTCCTTAACAGACTGAAAATAGAGTTGTCGTATGATTCAGCAAGGGCTTCCCAGGTGGTGTTCATGGTAAAGAACCTGCTGTCAACACAGGAGACATAAGAGATGCAGGTTCAATCTGAGAGTAGGAAAGACCCCCTGGAAGAGGGCCTGGCAACCCACTCCAGTATTTTTTGCCTGGAGAAGTACATGGACAGAGGAACCTGGTGGACTATTATAGTCCATAGGGTCACATCGAATCGGACATAACTGAAACAACTGAGCATGGATGCACACATGATCCAGTAATTCCACTCCTGGACACATATCCATACAAAACTATAATCGAAAAAGATACATGCACCCCTATGTCCAAAGCAGCAATATCCACAACAGAACACGTGAAAACAACTTTGTGTCTATGAACAAATGAATGGTTAAAGCAGGTGTGGTACAATTTAAAAACATTAAACTTCCAGAAATAATATTTATATGTGATTATAATACAAATTTTGAATCCAATATTCTGTTGATACAATTAAAACTGTTCTCGCTAAACTAAGATTGCTGTGAACTTTATATATTCATAATTTTATACTATTTTTGGTTCTAAAACTTTATGCTTTTAGATATAAAACATCTCCATAGTGATTTTTTAACTACAGAAGCCCAGTTCTCAGAGAAACGGCAGAATGAAGTGAGTGAGCACATAGAAACAGCTTTGTTACAGCTTGGGGATATTTCCCTAAATGGTCAATGGAATGACCCAGGTGTCCACCAGTTGTGGTGATAAAAATCTTGCTGTTACATTACTTCTAGAAGATGTGAAAATATAAGAGTGCAAATAAAAATAGCAATTAAAAAAATATGTAAGACAGTTAGCCAGACAAAATTGGCACAGAAAAAATCATTTGCTGCCACAAAAAAAGAAAATAATCAAATGCTCCAGATTCTAGTGTCAGCTCTCATCTGAGGCTGTTTAATAGAAAGCATGAGTCTATAAAGCAGATATCCAAGTTGTAGCAAACAGTTGCCTATAAGGATGTGGCCAATAACTCAAGGCTATAGAGAGAACCAGGTATATCTTATTTCACTTTTTTTTATATTTTGTGCTTCTTAAAATTTTAATGATTTACAGTTTGAAGTTAAAGGCTCTGGATGTCTTTGTACTTGGAGAGACATAAGTGTCAGAAATTATTTGGAAATTCTTGACAAAGCTTAAGAATCAGAAAAATGAAATTTGATGTTCTTCTCTTAGTTAAGAGGGCAAAATATTCTTACAGTTAGGATAGAATATATTGCAAAATTTTATGGCATTTTTTTATGATCCAAAAGAAGAAAAAGTTTATAGAAGTTTACTGTTTCAACTAAAACAGTTTGAATAGTTCATATACAGATCAAAAACTCAAGAAGAACATAAATCTTGTCTGCTGTGTTCACGAAAGGCAGTAAGTACTTGATATATATTTTTCAAATTAATAAATAAGGTATATAAAAATTTTAACTGAACATAGTGGATTATTTTACATGCTTTTGTTTTAAATTTTCTAAAGAGTTGTAGTCTAGCATTGAAACTTTATTTTAAAAAATGAGAAAATTAGATTAGAACTTAGGTTGAATAAAAAAAAATTCTGAGTTTTCTTATTCATATGGTAATACTGTGGGCTGATTGACTGAAACTCCCGTCATCCTCTCTCTGTCATGCCTTTATTTTAAAGCCCATAAAAGTTAAAAACTCAACTACTCAAACTCCAGCTTTCCAAATTTCCTCGTTGCTAAAGGTTTCCATGTTCTCACTCTTCCTACTGACAAATATAGATAGATGCCTGCTGATTCTGCCTTTTCTCCTCAATATTTCTTTTGACTGGAAAATGATGCTAGTCCTAGAAATATAGCAGCCTTTTTGTGACATGAGGCAATAGGCTGTGTATGTGAAGACCTAGCTATATATCTGAAGGGTCCCTGTTGGCATAATTGAGAGACTATATCAACCTTGGACTAAAGACCTACAAATTTGTTCTTATGTTAGACAACTATGTGTTTGAATCTATTTTTTTTGTAGGACTTTCTATTACTTGCAGCTGAACACACACCTAACTGATAGAGGTCACACATTCTTTAGTTATATATCTGTTTAAGTCAGCTGTGTTTCTTGGTTTGGAATTTCACAGAGGCAGATTCCAGGACACAGATTTAAGTGGAAGTAATTTATTTCTGATGTGATCCCAGGAAATATCAATGGGGAGTGAAGAGAAAGAAGTCAGTAGAAGGACATTATCCATTATCAGAGATATGGATAGAATTTTGGACTAGCTTCTTAAAGGCTCAGTTTAAGTTCTACCATGCTGCAAATTTCTGAAAAATACTTTATGATAGGATCAGTAAATACCATGGTCAGTGCCCACTGTCATAAAGTGAAGGCAATATTATGTGTGATTGCAAATCGTTGAACATTGGTTCTATTTGAGTCGTTGCAGACAGAAAAGTAAAACTATATTGGAGATACTTTTCAATGTCAGCAAGGATGACTTGTCTCTTCCCTTAGTATGTAAGGGGTTCAGTGCAATCATCCTGCCATTAAGTGACTGATTGGTCTCTAGTGGACAGCATTGTATTGAGAACTATCACTTCCAGCTATATACCTAGGAATTGGTGCTTTCCCCTTCCTGTTACTTTAGGCCTCAGTGAATTAGATACCCTGTATTCACTAAAGAGCAAGGCCTTCTGGTTGTTACTCTGACCTTACTGCCTACTACAAGAATTATATCTATATATCTGATAATGAAGTACCATTACATGGCCTCTACAATTATGAATTACCATTATACTCATTCCTTACCATAAACTTCTCTACAGAAGATAGCTCCTACTTCTCAACAATATTGATGTGTCCTTTACTATCACATTCCCTACTGTTTTAGATAAACCCCACCAGAGAACAGAATTAATTGCTTGATTCTATAGTGTTACATAGTAAAGCCCTTCTAACAACCCACATTACTGAAACAGTTAATCCCTTCTTTAATGCTTTTCAAGGAAGTTCTGGCAAATCCACCTTGTTTATCATGTCATTTCTTCCAAATGCTAAGGAGCCAATGCAGCAGATTATTAGAACTAGTTAGCAGAGTCTCTTCCATGACCTTAACTTTGAATCTCAGGAGACCACATGTCAACAAATTCTGCCTTTTCCTGCCTTATAATTCACTCCTCATCCTTTATCACAACCTAACATTTTAGCCTTCATCCTCAACCACGTGCTCTCAGTTTCCACTATACATATTACCTACTTTCTGTAACCCATTTGGTGGATATTTTTCCCTAATCTTCATCCCAAGTCTCAATATCCATTCTTTCCCTATCAGGCCCCTGACATTAAGGTAGGAACCTTGCCAGGGCTATGAATTCAGCTCACTTTGTATTGCTGTCAGCCATTTGCCTTCTCACTGTTAGAGAACAGGGTCTTTGCATCATACCAAGCCTGGGGTTGTTAGTTATCTACCTCAGATCTATCACTTTTATCCTATAAGATTCTATCACAGCTATCATATACCAGTCAATGTCATAGCCTCATAATTATCATAACCCTCTATTTCCCAAGGAATTGCCTGAACTAAGGCATCTCCTTCCTCTTTAACCCAACCCAATACATCTCAAGTAAGGATCTGAACCTCACTGCTATCTGGCTGATGACTAATCAAGTTCCAGAATTTTGCCATGAGAGTTGGCTTCTATGACCATTTTTGGCACCAATTGTCTGTTTAGATTACCCCAGAGGTGACTGCTAAAACAAGGATTCAAGGGTAGGTAAATGATGAGTGATCCCAGGAAGCACCCCAAGAAGAGTGAAATAGTATGATGGGAAGGGGAAGAAAACCAATAAAAGGTAGATTATCAGTCTAGGTACCAATTTGGGGAAGTGGGTTCAATCCTATTAGGGCACTCGGAGGAGATGATGTTATCCCAATCAAGAGGTGAGAAAGCCAAGGTATTTACCCACTAAGTCTCACTCTGTCATTCATCGGAGCATTAACTCCAGCCCTTTCGGGTTGCCTTGTGTATGGAGCATAGCAACAATGAAGCCCTCAGAGTGTTCATAGGCATTCCCATTAAGCTGCCTTCAGGGTATAGGTGTGCAGAGAGGATGTGGGAGGGGCACTGGATACATCTGTTCCAACAGGGAACATCTTTTCTTTCTCAAAAGCCTAGGAAGGGTACCATTATGCCTGGTAGAGAAATCTACCACTCGCCACATGCCTAAGCAAAACAGGGAATTGTATACCTACAGTGTGATAAAAACAGCCTCAAGACTGCTTTCTCTAAATATATTGTATCAACTAGCCCTTTGTTCTGGTATCTGAAATTTCTCCATTTTTAAAAATTCCTATAGCCTAGACTCTTGATATCCTCTTGATATCAAGAATAGATTACATTTAGATAGCATCATGCATTAAACCTTTATATCAATACAATATGATGTATAAATAGAAAAACGATAGTGTCATTTAGCTACTAAACTGAAGATAGGTCGGCAGAGTCTGGCACAGAGGCACAAAAATCACAGTATCTTTTTGAAAGCCAAACATCTGAACACCTTTCTAAGTCTATGTGGATTCGTATCCCAAGGCCACAGGTGGGAGGCCTTTCACCAAGACCACTGATGCAAAGCCCAGAACCAAGGTCACCTCTGAAGCTAAGCCCTTTGTAACTGTTGCCAAGAGGCCCCCGATACTTACCAGCCAGCTTCTTGACCCCTTACTAGGCAAAAATGCCCACACTTGTGCTCACCCTATCCCACCCTAACCAATCACCTAATGCTACCCTCCCAGCAGGAATTTTCTTTGTCTTGAGTCTATAAAGACTGACTACTAACCGATGAAAAATGTCAATTCACTCTGGCCTGTCAGAAGGTCAGCCCGCTGTGCTCACAGCACCCACATTATCTCTGCTCTTTGATCTTAATAGACTCACTCCTTTCTGCAATACTCTGTGTCTGGAAAGTCTTTTCCAACCTGCGTTTGGACTGTCATGACAGTCTATACATTTTTAAATATGTTGATTTTATTTATAGATGCCAATCAGTCTGTTAAGCTAATTGACTACATGACTCATTCCAATATAATGAGCCTGTGCACAGAAGCAATGTACATATTATTTCACTTAACACTGAACAACAGAGGATGGCCAATACTCTGTTCTCACCCTACCTTCCAGAGTCCAGAGTCACACCCAAGAACAAGGTACTGTGCTATGAGTAAAGCACATTATGTAATGTTTGGGTATGAACAGTCTGTCTTTCTTGAGAGGTTCCTGGAATGAAAACTCTTCTCTCTTCTATAACATTTCCCCCAGTTTCTCTGTTTCATATTGATTTGCCTTGGGATGTCTTTTCTTTAAGTCCTTTCATGCATCTATTACAGTAAAATAGTCCTGAGACTCTTTTTCATGAAGAGTGTCCAATTTCACAAGGCAGAAAAGGACCACCCTGGGGAAAAGAGAAGGGGATCGTGGCGGTTCTCCTAGGAACCATGGGGAGACAATATCCTTTAGAGAGGACATTTGCCATTTTTGAGAATGTCTGTATCATTGGGGGTCCCAGCCAGAAACAGATGGCAAATTCAAACTGGGACGATCTGAGGAGGATTTCATTAAGGAGCAATTTGAGAGTACTGGATCAGGAAGCCACTAGGGAGAGTGCAGACTTCATGCCATCACCACCCACATCTTTGAAGGAGCAAAGGAAAGAAGCAATTATAGGATCCCAGTGACCCAGAAAGCTGGAGAAAGCAGAGAGGAACCCCTGCAGAAGCTAATGTTTCATTCAAGGTTGCAACAAGTCTATGGAGATCCTGCTGGGAGGAAGACAAGGAAGTAAAAACCCTGATCTCACTCTCCTTTCCTGCTTATCTCCCACCTGGGCTTTCTGTTGGCTGACCTCAGCTAAAGCCAGGTAATAAGAGGTGGGTTGATGGAGGCCATAGAGCAGGTGTAAAAAGGTGGCAAGTGGATCTGAAAGAACAGAGGACTACTTCCAGCCCACTGCCCTTGTGTATCTTTGAGGGAAACCACCAAGATATTCATTTGGGAAAATGTAGGGACCACCTTCCAATAAAGCAGCTAAAAAAACAGACATTTTTGTTTCCTTTCTGATTCCTGGAATCTAGGCTTCTTCAATCGGGTGTGCATGCCAGGGAAACAGAACAATTTTAGAGCTGATTCTGGCTGCGTGAGGGAAGTGGCCAGGTGGTGCCAGCCACAGCCTCATGGAGCCCGTGACAGAATCCAAGGTCCAGCAGTCGCAGCCTTGGCCTTCTGTTCATGAGTGTTTCCTTAGATTACCTGGCCTGTGCTTCTAGCAAGTTAGGTTTTTGAGTCTTTTTGAGCCTAGTTCTCTAGATTTCCTATTGCAGCTGTTTTTTTTGTTTGTTTTTTTTTTAATTCCCTCAAATCACTTGCTTGGCAGATTAAATTCACCAGAGACCATTTGTGGTTTCTGAAATAAAGAATTCTGTGGGAGAAAAAATAACACCATGAAGATATTGTGAAGGGAACACTGGAGTAGCTACCATGCTTCACAGGGAGTGCAGGGTTATATTCCCAGTGGTTTAACCTTTAGCAGTCTTGGTAAGTATGAAGAAATCTGAAATTAATCATCTTGCTTAATTGGGACTGAAAACAAACCAAAAGTTTATCCACTATTCTAAGAGAAGAATCTCAACATCCTGCAAGAAGACACAGCACATATACAATTCATATTTCATCTATAGTAATCTGGAACAAAAATGCTCATTGAAGGCACTGGAAAACTGAGTTCCTGCCACAGAACAGTACACGAGGAAGGAGGCATTCAAGGACTGGAGGGTGAGTTAATGCTTCTAATGGCAGTAGATATTTAAAGGAAAACAAGGAGCCTCAGCCCAAATCCTCAAATTCTTGGCTTAAGTAAAAGACTGAAACCCAGGAAATTTCCACAATTAAGCTAAAGCATAGTTGATCCTTTGCAATGGCAGAGCTGAGCCAGGGAGGGAAATGCACAGTTGAGATTGCAGGTAATATATCCTTTTCATTGTTGCCTGTCCCAGATTTCCTAAACTCTTTACCTTCCCTCTTCCCAACCCTTTCTTTCTTTAAGTAAAAATCTGACAATAAGGGGTATAATCAAAAGAAGAGCAATGAGGATAGGCTTTATGCATGTGTGTGCGCTAAATTGCTTCAGTGGTGTCCGACTCTATGTGACCCTATGGACTGTAGCCTGCCAGGCTCCTCGGTCCATGGGATTCTCCAGCAAAGAATACTGGAGTGAATTAGTGAATTGCCGTGCCCTCCTCCAGGGGATCTAGGTTTTAAGGGCAGGGTGTAAAGTACAGAGGAGGGGTCACAGGCCCTTAGGTGAAGGTGGCAGGGATCAGGACAGGACCAAAAAGAAAGCTGGAAGTATCTGTTGCCAAGGATGACTGAAAAGAGGGCCACTTGTATGTATGCAGGAAATTGTTTTATGTGAATAAGAAATTTCATAAAAGGAATAAGAGAAAAAAATGAAAGAGAAGATAAATATTTTCTCACCATTAGATTTTCTCCCTGAATTTATCTAAATATACCACAGTATTTCTATAAGCTTCTTATAAGATTTTTAAATGGCTACTGTAGACAAAATGTTTTACTTATGGAGATTTCAGAAAATAATCTTTTCATTTATTTGTCAATTTCTCCATAAAATCAAGCTGTATTTTGTTCTTTAATAAAATGATGCTCCTAAAATGATATTCTCCTAAAATGTAGGTGTCCTGGCGTTATTGTCGTTTACAGATTCCTCATTTTCAAATGTTTCTTTAAAATGAGTGCTGATTTTATAGTATTACAAAAACACTCATGGACAAATTCTATTGTAGCCAGTTGTCAAGAGATAATCCCAGAATAGTGTAATCACTAAATTTATGTGGTAGAAATTTATATGTACATGTATCTCTAAAATTGGCATGAACAAAATTAAAATATAAAATGCTTGTATGTATAACTTTAACTCCTAGTAAAAAGGGGAGAGGGAAGTCAATACTTCAATAAGGGGAATGTTACAATTGAATATTCAATATTAGTTTTTAAATGTGTAGTTGATTTGAAATAGCAGGGATATGTCAACAAAATTCAGATGTTGTGAAACTGAACTTTTTTCAACTTAATCCAAGCCCCTGACCACCCTACTTCATAACAGACATTTTCACTGAATCCGCTTGAGGTTTTCATTCTCTCTGGCTGCAGTTTGTTTAAAGCAGTCATGATCTCTTTAAAGTCCAGCCCAACGTGTTTACAAGGCCATCTTAACTGCCTCAGTTGGGCCCTGACTGGGCACTCCTAGGAGCTCATCTGGCTGCTGAGGCCCTACAATTAGAACTAGATACTACTCTACCTTTCTGCCCTGAGCTGTTCCTAGTGGAAGAGTCTTTGGTTTAGATGTGGGATGATCATTTATGGCAGAAGAGAGTTTCCGGGTTTGTGAAAGCACGGGTCCCTTGCTTCCCACATGCTTGCTGCTGCTAAGTCACTTCAGTCGTGCCCGACTCTGTGTGACCCCATAGACGACAGCCTACCAGGCTCCCCCATCCCTGGGATTCTCCAGGCAAGAATACTGGAGTGGGTTGCCATTTCCTTCTCCAATCCCACATGCTTAGCTGGTGGCTTTACCTGTTCATTTCCAGAGGTTTCAATGATATTCTCTGTCCATGTTGCTTTTAGTTACCAAACAGCACATCCCCCTTACGCTCAACGCCCTGGGATTTAACAAATTTCTAGAAACTCCAGGGGTGATCTTGAATCCCTCTTATGTCCAGACCCCCTGACCATGCCACCATCTTTCTTGAACTCTCATCCATTTCAGTGTGGTAGAACATCTTTGTGGGTTGCCATTCTCAAACTAAGTTGTCAAATAGAACCCCAGTTTCTTCTTGTTCTGGAACCCCACAACTATATGAGGAACTCCAGAATATCTCCCTTTTGTTCAGAGGACTCACTGAGTGAAGGCAGGATACATGTCTCTTGCACTGCCTTTTCCTTCCTCAGAAGTCTACACCAGAATTTCTCAAGAGTCTCACCATTGACATTTGGGGCTGGATAACACTCTGCTGTGAGTACAAAACTCCTGTGACTTAGTGGATGCTTAGTAGCATTCTGGGCTTTTGCCCACTAGATGATAGGACATGTTCCCAGTCTGACAATCAAATGTCCCCAGACATTAACAAATGTCCCCTGGGGGAAGAAAAACCACCCTCCCCTGAGAACCACAGCTCAACACTGACTCCACCAGTATACAGATCTTTTGTATATCAGTAGTATGGATTGAGGGGGGAAGGTGGAAACATGCTTTGTCTATTAAAAACCTCTGCACACTGGACTGCCTCATTGCTCAGTGGTATCAGTTGAAACCTAGTGCTTAAAAAGATCCGGGGATTCTCTTTTCTCAGCAGTGGACTGTGTCCACAGAAATATACTTCCATTTAACTTCAGTAAGGGACAACACATGGTCCAGAAAACCAGGTTAAGAGCACCATCAATTAATACTTCACATCCTATCCTGCCCTGGAGCTAGCATACACACTTTGTGACTCAAGAGAAAGAGATAAACACTGTAGTAGCTGTTTGTGCCTCACTGAGGATTATAACAACTTTATTTAGGCTGGATGTTGCTGCCTTCCTAAAGTATGAATCTTAAATTCCCAAGTCTAAAATTATAGCAGTAAGTTGTTAGATAATAGGTGTATCTTTTGAAAATTTCCTCAAAGAATACACATCCTGTCAATGACTCTAGCCACCACTCTTTTGTAACTTAAATCACAAAACTTTGAAAAGGAGACTAGGCTCATTGTTTCCCCTTCCTCACTTCCTTTCACTCCTTGACCCACTGCAGTATAATTCTTTTAATCCCACCCACCAAAAGTGCTGTTATTAAGATCAACACCTGCAATCACCAACATGCATGCTACAGGCTTTATCTTAGTGTTTGTTGGCCTCTCCATGATATTTTATGTTATGACCTGTCTGATTTTCCAGGAGGGATCCAATACCAAGCTCTTCTCTAATAATAACTGTATTAATTCCTTCTCATTATCTTTGCAGGGCTGATGCTGCCCAGTTTTCTACTTCCAAAGACTTTCTCTTGTCTTGTTTGGAGCCCTCTGCCTGTGGCGGGCATCCCTTGATGCTTCTCTGATGAATATCTTCCACTCCATCTTCCAGGTTGACTCCCACTCTATCTTGTTCTGTGCCCTAAGAAGCAGACCTATAGGGACTATATCACTGAGCTTCCAAGTACTCTGGCTTCTAGTGACCAGGTTTGGCTAATGGGAATCACTAGCAACTAGCAACAGTTAGGGAGAGAGAAGAGAATCAGGTGACAGAAGAGAGCCTGTGAAGTCTCCACAAGTTGGCTCTGTCTCTCAACAGATTTCTCCCTGGTGATCTGCTTTCCTTGTATCTGCACATCTAGCTTTACTGCTGCTGCTGCTGCTAAGTCACTTCAGTCGTGTCCGACTCTGTGTGACCCCATAGACAGCATCCCACCAGGCTCCCCCATCCCTGGGATTCTCCAGGTAAGAATACT
>SJYX01023020.1:597087-644895 GCA_006410675.1 Oreotragus oreotragus | reverse complement strand
ACTGCTTCATTTCTTGCCTCTTTACAGCAAAATATCCCTTTAATATGTATTACCTCCAATTCTTTTTCTACCATTCTCTTTTAAATCCACTGCAATTAAGATTTTGCCCCATGATTTCAATACAGTTATTCTTGTCAAGTCCTCAGTGAATTTCAAGTTGTTAAATCCTAGAGTTAATTCTCAAGCCACATTGATTTGACCTATTAGCAAAATTGGACATGGTAGATTATTTCCTTTTATTTGAAATATTTTATTTGCTTGGTTTCTATGATGCTCATTTCAAGCAATTTCTTCTCAGTCTCAATTACTGGCTTTTTCTCATCAGCCTAATGTCTGAATAATGAATTCCACAGATTAACTCACTTTTTGTTGACTACCGTATTTTGTATTTTAAAATTGTATCTATATTTTAATAGGGGCTTCCCATGTGGCGTTAGTGGTAAAGAGCTCAGCTGTTAATGCAGGAGACATGAGACACGAATAATATCCCTAGACAGGGAAAATCTCCTGGAGAAGGGCATGGCAACCCACTCCAATATTCTTGCCTGGACAATCCCATGGACAAAGGAGCCTGGTAGGCTACAGTCCATAAGGTCACAAAGAGTCTGACATGACTGAAGTGACTTGTATCTATGCACACATACTCTTATAATTCCCAAATGTTATATCTAGCTTTGACTTTCCCCCTGAACTCTAGACTCATAAATCCAATTGCATACCACCACCACCATGTGTAAAAGTCAACTTGAATTTAATATTCTTCCTGTAGCTTAATTAATTTATTGCCAGACTGGGGATAATACTACTACTCATTTAACAATATTGTTGGATAACAATTATATATATATATATATATATACACATAAATAATCATGTATATATTTATAATTAATTCAAAAGTCTGTTTTTTTCCCCTCCAAGATCTAGATAAGATTTGATGTTTTAAGGTTTGAGAATTATCTGTTCACTTAATTATGTGGAAGAGTTCGCTTATTAAACCACTGTTGTCCAGAGAACATTTTTTGTAGATAATTATTGCAGGTCAGGCCCATCTGACTGGTTTTATTGTCTGCTGTCCCTTGCTCATGGTTTCCTGAATTGTGTGTATGTTGTGATTTTTAATTAGGGTCTCATGTTCTTTGGAACTCAAGCAATAGAACTTTTTATTGGTCTGGTTTTGGAAATGCAATTTTCTAGAAGGAATTGTATTTGTTTCTGCCAATCACCATGGCCACTCCAATCCAGAATCACTCTAAGTTATTTGCTAAAGCAGTTCATATCACACCAGCTTTGTGAATTTAGTCCTCATTCTAGCACAAGAGTAAGTTTGTTTCTATAAACATTCAAGGATGATTTTAGTTTTGCCACCATCCAGCACTGAAGTTAAGAAAGCCAAGTTTCTCTGAGCCTTTCTGCATACCAAGTGTAATACTAGCTCATTTGTTTTCTAGAGTTTCTGTATGATCACCTTCTTTAGCTAGGTAACTACCAAAACAGAAGTTCGAACTCCACCAGGAGTGGTGGATATAGCTACAGCAAAAACTAGCAATAGTTTAGATGATGTAAATTATGCCAAACCTTACCATAGCATCTTTTCTCATTTGTTTACAAAGCTGACACCAGCTTTTGTATTCAGTCAGTTTAGTTCAGTCGCTCAGTCATGTCCGACTCTTTGGGACCCCATGAATTGCAGCACGCCAGGCTTCCCTGTCCATCACCAACTCCCGGAGTTCACTAAAACTCATGTCCATCGAGTCGGTGATGCCATCTCCAGCCATCTCATCCTCTGTTGTCCCCATCTCTTTCTGCAGCCAATCCCTCCCAACATCAGAGCCTTTTCCAATGAGTCAACTCTTCTCATGAGGTGGCCAAAGTATTGGAGTTTCAGCTTTAGCATCAGTCCTTCCAAAGAACACCCAGGATTGATCTTCAGAATGAACTGGTTGGAACTCCTTGCAGTCCAAGGGACTCTCAAGAGTCTTCTCCAACACCACAGTTCAAAGGCATCAATTCTTCAGTGCTCAGCTTTCTTCACAGTCCAACTCTCACATCCATACGTGACCAATGGAAAAACCACAGCCTTGACTAGACGAATCTTTGTTGGCAAAGTAATGTCTCTGCTTTTTAATATGCTATCTATGTTGGTCATAACTTTCCTTCCAAAGAGTAAGCGTCTTTTAATTTCATGGCTGCAATCACCATCTGCAGTGATTTTGGGACCCCAAAAAATAAAGTCTGACACTGTTTCCACTGTTTCCCCATCTATTTGCCATGAAGTGATGGGACCGGATGCCATGATCTTCGTTTTCTGAATGTTGAACTTTAAGCCAACTTTTTCACTTTCCTCTTTCACTTTCATCAAGAGGCTTTTTAGTTCGTCTTCACTTTCTGCCACAAGGGTGGTGTCATCTGCATATCTGAGGTTATAAATATTTCTCCCAGCAATCTTGATTCCAGTTTTTGTATTACTGAGTCTTTATTAGCATTTTAATGAAAAGATGGTAGATAGCGTATTTGTTATGGCATGTATGTTGAAATGTTTATTTACTCTGCAGATACTTATTTTCATATCTTTAATCCATATCATGGATCAGTTTGTGTTCTCTTTTTAAACTTCCATAATAATGAACTCAGACCAAATAGTAATCTGTTTTGGGGGTCCCCCAATACCCACTACTGGGTGATTTGTTAGAAAGACTCACAAAACTCATTAGTACATAAATGTACTAATGACTAACATTTATTATAGAGACAGTAAAGATCATAGTCAGATCAGAAAGAGAAAATGACATCTGGTAAAGATAGGAGGAATCCATGGGAATCTATCTTCTCCCTCATGTGAAAGGTCACAGAAAGCACACTGTCCCTTTAGCCAAAAAAAAAAAAGACAAAGACATGTGTGTAATGTTTCCACAAAACAAGGCTCATTTTAAACTTTGGGGGTGTTATTGGAGACTAATCACATAGGCATCCTCTGCCTAACAGCTATCAAAATACCAACTCACAGAAGGAAAGCAGATGTCACCATAAATTATATTGTTTGCACAGAGTCTAGCCCAAGCAAAATTACCATACCAGTTATGCAATGTTTCAAAAGCCAAGTTCCCAAACATGAGCCAGTCTTGCAAATAAGCCTCGTAAAGAGATTAGCCTCAGATCTACTTTTTTTCACATAGCATACGAAAACTTTTTGACACTCTAATCTTTTTATTTTGATTCACTTTTGTTGGTTCTACCAAAAAATAATGAATGAGAATAAATTATGATTGTTTAGTGATTATATAAACCAGTTATGTCTAAAATGTGTATTTCAAAATAAATCTATTTTGATTTAGCTAACAAAACCAAATTGTATGAATCATTTATTTTTTACTTATGTCTCTTTTCATTTCTGCAGTAAAATACTAAGACATTCAACTTGCTGTTTGTAAATTCTGTATTCTATGTAATATTTTTGCAAGTAAACATTAAACTCTTTAATGAAGTCACTGCATTAGGTAACATGAACATATTAGTTGTTCAGTTGTTCTGACTCTTTGCAGCCCCATGAGCTATAGCCTGCCAGGCTCCTCTGTCCATGAAATTCTCCAGGCAAGAATACTGGAGTGGATTGCCATTCCCTTCTCCAGGGCATCTTCCAGACCCAGGGATCAAAAACAGATCTCCTTCATTGCAGGCAGATTCCTTACTGTCTGAGCCACTAGGGAAGTACATTAGGTAACCCAATATGTTTTAAATTAACATTAGTTACCTGAAGAAGAAATATATAAATATCATGGATGTATTGGAAAAGGAAATTCAATGATTTATGACAGAATCCATTTTGTAAAAGTTCTAAACTCTGATAGTCACAAATATGAGGATATGCTAATAACTGCTCTTTGTTCATCAAATGTTTTCTCTATTCTTAGTTTGTTAGAAGACCAGTTATCTACTCAGAATTTTAACACAGCTCTGGAAACTACTTGTCCGGGAGACCAAACATTTATCTGATATGACTTTTGGATGTATGACAATATAGTAGGTGCTCTGTAATACATAACTCAAACACTCTCCTACAGAGATGGTGACTTTTCAAGATTCCTCATAGAAACTGAAAATAGAGATAGATATTCACAATCTATTTTACTCACACAATTTATTTTATTGTAATTAAATCAATCGTAAAATAAAAAGAAATTCCTTTTTTAGTGCAAAAAGAACCAAGGTCATCTGAGGTGACGCATTTTTGCCAACAATCAGGAAGCAAGTCTGTTTTATCCTTCCTCTCACATACACTGTGCTTTGGCTGTGTGATAATTCATGAAAGGAGAAAAACAGTCCAGAATTTTAGAGTCAAATAAGATTTTCTCTTTGAATTGTATATTATAATTGGCCAATCTCTAGCAGCTGCCTCTTAGAAATTGTATTTTCTAAATGTTAATGGGCCCCAAGTTAGCAATAAATGTGAACATTTAGTCAAAATCTTTTGTTTCGTTTGGTTTATTGGGGCACACATAAAATTCTTGCTTTCATGGTAATATTCTTGTCATTTACCAAACTAATTCTATGCAGTGTGTCACATGGTGAGCGTTCTTCTGCTAGCTAGTTTTTAAACCACTAAGTTAGTTACTATTTCAAATATCAAAAGCCAGTTCATCTAAAACAGGGAATTTTATCCCCCAAAATGACATTATTTAAAATATGTATTTTATATGTGGAAATATTTATCTAAAAGTTTTATCTACCTACGTTTGGATCAGATCCATTCAAAAACACAAAGAGAATGCTACCATACTTATTCTTTTTTTAATGTAGTAATTATCCTCACAATTGGAACCCAAATGGAATTATTCTTCCCTAAATCTTTCTGCAGTATTGGCTAAACTACCATCATAAAATATTACTTCGACCATAACAAGCCTCTCCAGAAAATGCTCATTTGTTACAGTAAAAATGTTCATTTATAAAGCACAAAAATAAAATCAATTTCTTCCAAGTATATGTTTACTTAAAAATTTTTTTTAAAAATTCGTAAGGAACATTCCACATACTTAAAAGGACCATGACACCGCATTTATGAACAGAATGAAAGCATAATGTAGGAATTTGATTAGGTTTCCTATTTTGAATTAACATCCTAATTTCTGCCAGGAGTGGCTAACTAAACTTGACACTGTGGACACTTTCCTTACTATTCAGAATTTTCCACTGTATTTAAAACATATCACATCCACCTCCTCTGAATCAACATACTAGCTAGTCAATGGAAATCAAAATACAATCAAAATAGACACTTTATACTGCTGCCGAGAAGAGGTTTCAGAGCAAAAGGTTTAATGAACAAGTATGACTAAGCAGACAGTGTCACATGAAGAAACTTCTCACAAAACAGAGGGGAAAATGGAAAAAGGAAGTAAGTGACCCCCAAACATGATATTACCATCTCTGCCTGAATCACTTGAGCTCTAGAATCTCAGCTTTCTGGTATAGGACCCAGTTGCTATAGAAACTTACAACTGGGAGCTAAATAAAGTAATTTCTATGCTAGTGTTGGTGTCTATAACTTCAGCACCTGATGCTAACCAAATTGTGCTCAATAAACAAATTTAAACTTTAAAAGCCTGCAATGCGATCACAATGCTTTCTATACAACTGATTAATCTCAATTGATCTTGGCTCAGAGCACAAGAACATACGAAATCTCAGAAACAGAAAAAGACTACTTAAGGCCAATATGCCTGCATCCTTTGTTTTTCTTATCTGATTTCCTACTTTATCCCCATACCTCTATCCTGTCTTAGTTTTAAAATAAAAAGTCAGCTAGCTCACTCTTGAACTCATCGATAATCCTGCTTTCACTGATCCCTTTTAGACAATTTATTCTATATTAAACCACTCCCTCTTGGCCTCCCCCTTTTCATTTATCCTACTCTAAACCTGAAGAACAAAGAGATCAGGCAGTCCAATAGATACTTAGTCCTTAATCCTCCCGGCTGGGTCTGTTATTGCTGCACATTTGATTATAAGATTATTCACTATTTGGCAAGAAATGAAAACCCTGAAGCAGCCCCTTGATGCCCCTGTTTGTGTGGGCATGTCAACCCCCGACTCATTATGTCACAAAGCAGTGTGGTTGGCTTTGGTAATGCTCTTTTATTAAGAGAAATGAGACCGCAGGGTCTCAATATATCCCTTTGCATCTTTCTCCAGCATCACTTTAGAAAGAAACAATGTTGGCAGAGACTGCATAAGCCCTTTGTTCTCCTCCAGTGGGCCCACGCATTCAGGTCAATGTCACTGTGAGGATTTAAAGCATGAGAAAATTCATCTGAAAGTATGACCTTATTAAAGGATATGAATGTCTTGCTATGTAGTATGTGCAACATATATTGCTACATGTATTTGCAAATTTCTTTATTCTGATCAGAGATATATAGTGATAAGCATTTGAGGGTACACTTTTATCTGTAAATTATTGCATTTGTTTCACATTTTATAAAGGTCTTGGCTTCAGTCCCAGTGTACAATTTGGAGGCTTAAATGAGTCTATGGATTTAAGATCTCAAAGCCAAGTTCAGCCCAGGGCAGAGGATTTGATATTGATAAGAAAGATATGTTGTCTAATTATGAAGAAAATAGGTCAGATGGCACAATATTTTAGAACTAATTATATTTCTACCAATAACATTATTACATGAAGAAAGAAAGGAAGGAAGGAAGGATAAAAAGAAGAAAGAAAGAAAAAAAGTTCATCCAACTTCCCTACAATTAAGTATTTTTTAGTTCTTTAGTTTGAAATGAAGATGCAAGTTTTAGGAGGTGATATTTTCTTCTAATTATCAAGATACTCACAAACACCAGGAGAGAATTTGAAACACCCAAACAGGAACTGATAATATGCTCTCACCATGCTTTCATAAACCTCTCCCCCGAGCTTCTCTGGATTCTAACTGCTACTTTGGCTTTTTTCCAATGAGCTTTTAAAAGCAAAGAGGAAATGCAGGGGGGTTAAACTTAAGGATTGACCTGCTACTACAACTCAGTGTTTTGACCAAAATTCTCATTAGGAAACAACGTGGAATCATCTTTAGCTGCAAAAAGGCACCCAAGAGAATAACAGAAATATATTAGGCTAACTGTCGGATGCACTGTGCTGCCTGTATACCAAAACAAAAACATCCTGAGAGAGATATGAGCTATGTCAGAAACAGAATCAGCTAACAACTGTCAGCTGGGATTGTTGAATAGCATTTAAATGCACTGAGCAGCATTTGGGAGCAGGTGACTTCCAAGAAGGATGGGGAGATGAAATTTTGTTAGCTGCAGGAATGAAATTTGGTAACTCTATTTTTTTCCTTTTTTTTATGTTTGAGAGACTTTATTTCACTTTTCCCTGCATGTGAAACCTCAGTTCTCACATATTTGCATAGATACAAATAGCAGGCTCTATCCTCACACAGTAGGAAACACTTAATAGGCAATTTATGAATTTTTGTTTTACACAGAAAGGAAAGGAAGAAGGAAGCACACGAGGGAAGAAGAAAGGAACCAACCCTGAATTAACTCTCACTGAGAAAAAGAACTGGGAGCAGAAGTGAGTTCAGAGGAGGCTGAGGTTAGGCATCAGATGCTTATATATTAGCCTCAAGCTGTAAGTGGCAGCTGGCTGCATGGCCCTGGCCAGGTGGCCAGTCAACACTGCTAGTAGAATTTGGCATTCAAGACAGGCAGCTGCAAAGCGGAAACAGCCCAGCAGCTTTGTAGAAACAGAGGTATAGCCCTTTTATGGTTCCAGGCTCCCAGCCAATCACCATAGGCAAGGGCTAGGACACCTGCCATGCCTGAAATGGGAAGAGCAGAGCTGATATCCAGTACAGACCACCCAGCAGAAAAGATCACGTTCTAGGGTTTCAGCAAGTATCCCAGGTTAAAGAGAGGGGGAAAAAATCATCTGGTAAACCTGGCATGCTTTTGAGAAAAGATCAACAAGAGTGAACAGGACTTCAGAGGCAATCCTCCACCCACCGCTCTCCCAATAGTTTCATATGATGATTCACACAGTAAACTCATGACAAAGCAAGAACTAAATGATAGATCTGCTGATTCTTAGCGCAAAGTTCCTCTATAACCACTGGCTCAAGACAAACAATTCCCATTTTACCACCCTTGCTTTGTTTGTAGGTGTACCAAAACTGTCAAAATAATCTTTAATTTTCTCTCCCGCTGAAATAATCTGAAGTGCTTTTCCTAAATAAACATTGAAAAATAGAAATTGCCTTGCTGTAATGACAATCTTTCCATTTTAGCATTCAAAATGTTATAACTACCGGGAACAATTCAGAAAGAACTATAACAGACTTTGTCTCTGCCTTCTGGATTAGTTTCTAAAATGACAGATGACAATTATGGTTATGACACTGAAATGTGCTCCAAAAATTTAACCCTATAATTTCATTTGCCACCAATTTATTTCCAGTCTTTAAACACTTATTACACTTTATTTAACTATATCTAGAGGTTTGGGGCAAGGATTATTCAATATGTCTCAGTAAGTCTTTTAAATTCTCATTTGGATTGCAAGTGTTCAAGGAGACTGATACACAACATTAACAGAATGTAAATTAACAAACGGACTAACTGAGAAGTCAAATGAATGAGCCAGGGTAAGGATTAAAAAATAAAATCTTTACTTTCCCTTTCTTTAATTGAGATACAATTGATGTAAATAATATTAGTTTCAGGTGTGTGACCCAATAATTCAGTATACTTACATATTGTGAAATGATCAACAAAATAGGTCTATTTAACATCCATCACCACACAGTTGCATTTTTTCTTTCTTGTGATAAGAACATTTAAGATCCACTCTCTCAGCAAATTTTCAAATATGCACTACAGTAGTATAAACTATAGTCACCATGCTGTACATTAAATCCCCACAATTTATTTAATAACTAGAAGTTTTTACCTTTTGACCACCTTCACCCATTTTACCCACCGACCCCCACCTCGGACAACCACCAGCCTGTTCTCAGTATCTATAAGTTCAATTTGTGTTTTTGCCTTCATTTTAAGATTCCATATATAAGTGAGGTCAGAGCATTTGTCTTTCTCTGCCTCACTTATTTCACTAAGCACAATGCCCTCAAGGTCCATTCATGTTTTCTCAAGTGACAAGATTTTATTATTTTTAATGACTGAATAATATTCCACTTATTCATTCATACATCAGAGAACACTTAGGTTGTTTCCATATCTTTTGTTGTTGTTGTTATTCAGCTGCTAAATCATGTTCGATTCTTTGTGACCTCATGGACTGCAGCATGCCAGGCCTCCCTGTCCTTCACTTTCTCCCAGAGTTCACGCAAACTCACCTTCATTGAATCTGTGATACTATCTAACCACCTCATCCTCTTTGACCTCCTTCTCCTTTTGCCTTCAATCTTTCCCAGTATCAGGGTATTTTTCCAATGAGTTGGCTCATCAAATCAGGTGGCCAAAGTATTGGAGCTTCAGCTTCAGCATCAGTCCTGCCAATGAATATTTAGGGTTGATTTCCTTTTAGAATTGGCTGGTTTGATCTCCTTGCAGTTCAAGAGACTTTCAAGAGTCTTCTCTGGCACCATAATTTGAAAGCATCAGTAATTTACCTCTCATCCTTCTTTACTGTGCAGCTCTCATATCCANTTTTTCCAATGAGTTGGCTCATCAAATCAGGTGGCCAAAGTATTGGAGCTTCAGCTTCAGCATCAGTCCTTCCAATGAATATTTAGGGTTGATTTCCTTTTAGAATTGGCTGGTTTGATCTCCTTGCAGTTCAAGAGACTTTCAAGAGTCTTCTCTGGCACCATAATTTGAAAGCATCAGTAATTTACCTCTCATCCTTCTTTACTGTGCAGCTCTCATATCCATACATGACTAGTGGAAAAGCAATAGCTTTGACTATATGGACCTTTATTTTCAAAGTGATGTCTCTGCTTTTTAATACACTATCTAGGTTTTTCATAGCACTCCTTCCATATCCTTTTTTTTGCCTTTTATTTTTAAATTTTTAATATAAATTCATTTATTTTAATTGGAGGTTAATTACTTTACAATATTGTATTGGTTTTGCAATACATCAGCATGAATCCACCACAGGTATACATGTGTTCCCCATCCATATCTTGACTATTGTAAATAATGCTGCAATGAACACAGAAGTACAGATATCTTTTCAGGTTAGTGGTTTCATTTCCTTTAAATGAATATCTGAAGTAGAAGTACTGACTCATATGGTAGTTCTATTTTTAAATTTTTGATAAGCCTTTATAATCTTCCATAGTAACTGTACCAATTTGCATTCCTACCAACAGTGTAGTGTACAAAGGTTCTCTTTCCTCTGCATCCCCACCAAAACTTGTTATTGCTTGTTTTTTTGATAATAGCCATTCTAACAGATGTGAAGTGATATCTCATTGTGGTTTTAATTTGCATTTCCCTGATGAATAATGATGTTGAGCATCTTTTGATATACCTGTTGGCCATCTGTATGTCTTCTTAAATTTGCATTCCTACCAACAGTGTAGTGTACAAAGGTTCTCTTTCCTCTGCATCCCCACCAAAACTTGTTATTGCTTGTTTTTTTGATAATAGCCATTCTAACAGATGTGAAGTGATATCTCATTGTGGTTTTAATTTGCATTTCCCTGATGAATAATGATGTTGAGCATCTTTTGATATACCTGTTGGCCATCTGTATGTCTTCTTTGAAAAATATTCAAAGATTCAAAAAATACCCAGTTCCTCTGTCCAATTTGTTTGGATTTGTTCTATTAAGTTGCATAATTTCTTTATATATCTTGGATAAACTTTTGAATATTCATTTGTATATATTGTTTATAATATTCAGTCCTCTATTCTCTTTAGTGTTTTAACAAATATTTCCACTTATTTGTGGAAATAAACACAATTTTGAACATCATTCATGTCTGTTATAGCATGGTGAATAGGGCACTAAATTTATCATAGGTTGATTATTTTCTTATCCTTTTTTCCTCATGCATAATGAAGAATGTATATAATGAATCTGTTTGGTTTAAAACAACAATAAAGTTTTGCTCCTAGGTATCCACCATACAGTTTAAGAAACAGAATTTTCTCAAGCTTCCTGGGTATCTTCTCCCCAATCCTTCTCTCTCAACTACAGAGAAACTTTTTTATTTTTTTTTTCCTTTTTTTTTTTTTTTGTTATTTTTTAGAGCATCCATTTTACTTTATTTTACTTTACAGCACTCTATTGGTTTTGGTATGCATTGACATGAATCTGCCACGGGTGTACAGTTCAGTTCAGTTTAGTCACTCAGTCGTGTCCGACTCTTTGCGACCCCATGAATCGCAGCACGCCANTCTCCCTGAGCCGCAGCACAGCCTGGGCAGCTACAGTGGGGCCCTGTGTCCTCGTCTTCCCTCCTTGTGGAATTTGCTCTTTTTCACCCAAGCTTTAATACTCCAGAGTCAGGAAGGTAAGCTTTCTGGAAGCCCAGCAGTTGTTTCAGGTCACGTGGCAGCTGGAGATGGTGACTACTTGTGGGCCCAGGCTTGCCAGCACCCGTCTGATGACATTGGACTGGGGACCCCAGTGCTCCCTCCATAGTCAAGCCTGACCCTGCATCTGCATCATCTGGAAGCCATTTTGAACCACAGACATTTAGACCTCAGGTCAGGCCTATTGATTTCTTGGGGCAGGGCTTTGTTTGGTCGTTAAGTCATGCCCAGCTCTTTTACCACCCCATGGACAGTAGCCCGCCTGGCCTAGTATCCTCCCTATCCCAGGCAAGGATACTGAATGGGTTGGTATTTCCTTCTCCGGGGGTCTTCCTGACCCAGGGATTGAACCTGCACTGGCGGGTGGATTCTTTACCACTGAGCCACCTGGGAAGCCTGTAGAGCAGGGCTTAGGCGTCTGTGTTTGTAAACGCTCTTCAGAGGCTAGGCTGTGACCCCTCTGTGAGTGCTGAGTGCTGTCATCGCCGCTGGCCTCTCTTCTGTGGCACAGCCCTGAGAGCGTCAGCACTGGGTCTGGCTCTCTGGCTTCAAAGGCATGGTCCTGGCCCATGGGCCAGCCCCTGCGGTCCCCTGAGGTGGAGGAGGGCTCCCTCTCGGGCTCCCAGCTTCGTTTTTCGGCTCTGGGCTTCCCATCTGCCTTCCCCTGGGCTTGGATATCCATCCCCTTGCCCCATCCACCCCGAATCCTTTCCTGGTTGGGTGTCAGTGGCTGAGCACCGACTCACACTGTGCCTTCCAGAGAGGTCTGTATTCTCTGTCTGTTGTGAAGTTTTAAGACTAGGAAACTATTACTCAAACGTTCAGACAAGAAGAGGACCCGTGATGGGGTAAAAGACTAGGGTCACCTCACTGATCCAAAATGTTGTCCTGCTTGTCCCTGAGGCTCTCACGAGGGAAGACTAAAACACGGTAATATAATTAAGGGTAAATGGTGAAAGGGCTTTCTGGGTAGCTTAGCTGGTAAAGAATCCACTGGCAATGTGAGAGACCTGGGTTCAGTCCCTGGCTTGGGAAGATCCCCTGAGGAGGGCATGGCAACCCACTCCAGTATTCTTGCCTGGAGAATCCTGAGGAGCCCGGTGGGCTACAGTCCATGGGATCACCAAGAGTCACACATGACTGAGCAACTAGGCACGGAACAGCATGAACCGTGAAGACTAGAAAGAAGTCCAGTATGGTGTAGGGGGTGAGAGTTCAGAGGTCAGGAGGGGTTCCTGACGGGCAGCTGGGTTGCTGGAGTCTGGGTGGCCATCAAGGGCCTAGGGGAGGACTTTAGTCTCACCCTGGTCTGAGCCAGCACCCTCTTTGCTGCTCTGTCCTTTTTTTATCACTCTCTACCGTCTATGGGGTCGCACAGAGTCAGACATGATTGAAGCGACTTAGCAGCAGCCAGCAGCAGCCTCAACTGCTGAGGCTAATTGACCATCTTGTACCCATATGCAGAGAAAAGCACGGTTGAAAACATCTAACAAGGCAAAGCCTCAGGACAGCCTGACCCGGCTGGGTGCTTGAACCTAAGTTCTAGCAGCCCCATAATCAAATAGGCATGTTAGTAACTAGCCTCTTCTTGAGGATATAATGTAGCTTCATGTTTATTTTGTTTTTGTTTTTCAACTTGTTTTGAGAGGGCAGGTTTTCATTTAAACAGTATAAAAGTATTCATGGTTATTGGGGAAAGCTCCTTAAAGGAGTATGGACATGCATTTAGTAAAAATTGGAAGTTTCTCTTCCTAAAATCCTACTCCTAGGGACACTGCCTGTTAGTAATTTGGTGTGAACGAGACAAATTTTTTATGCATACAAATGCATTTAAATGCACATTTTAAAAACAATTCATCTTTTTATAATGTTTTGCATTTGCTTTGAACAATTTACAATGTATCCTGAACATCTTTCCATGTCAATGTATCTGGACCTAGTCTTTTTATTTATTTTTTAAATCAATTAATTTATTTTAATTGGAGATTAATTGCTTTACAATATTGTAGTGGTTTTTGCCATACATTGACATGAATCAGTCATGTGTGTACATGTGTTCCCCACCCTGAGGCCCCCTTCCCCCTCCCTCCCCATCCCATCCCTCAGGGTCATCCCAGTAACCAGCCCTGAGCACCTTGTCTCATGCATCGAACCTGGACTGGTGATCTGTTTCACATATGGTGATATATATGTTTCAATGCTATTCTCTCAAATCATCCCACCCTCATGGACCTAGTGTTTTTAAAGACTGCCTAGTATTTTGTCTCTTGTTGGTAGAACAATTTATTTCATCTCCTATTTTTGGACATATATGTGGTTTTCTATTTTTGTTTATGATCATAAACAATACTGCAAACATCCTTGCTTATTTATATCTACACACATCTGTGAATATTTCTCTAGGACACATCTCTATAAGTGGAATGGCTAGGTCAAAACGTATACATTTAATCTTTTAACAGACACAGATGAATTTCTGTCCAAAGGGCTGTATCCAGTTCACATCCTTACCAATAGCACATGGGAGTTTTAAATCTGGGTTATATTGTACAGCACTAAGACATCATATACATCATACAGCATCAAAGCCAAGTTCTGTACTGTTTCAATTACATGAAAGTGGTCTGAAGTGTTGCAGGGGCCTGAAATCAATCAATCAACACTGGTAAAGTGCTCACCATCTGTGTACTTCCTGGCTTCAAAAGCATATAATTTACATAGGAGAAGAAGATACTGATACTTGAAAATTGAGTCAACAAGTACATGATTCGAAAGATCCTTTCAAAGGAGCTCTTTAGACAGGGAGTAGGAGAGGGATTCTCTGAAGGCTGGAGCCCCTTTAGACAGGAGAGGCAAAGGCAAGCTTTAAGGAGGAGGTGTGGGAAAGAGTCAGATCTTGAAAAAGGCTAGGATTTCCAAAGCTAGATACAGAGAAGAGAGTACCATATTCCATGACTGGGGAAAAGTTTGAGCAGTATTTGAATATACTGTCATTGAAGGGACAACGGATAGAATTAGCAATAGAGAAGTTCCTTCAGACCTCATGCTTACAACTATTGAAGGGCAGAGAGAAGAGGAAAAGAGCTCATTCTATATACACTATTTTATAGCCTGTCTTATTTTTTCCATAATACAGTCTGCACATCTTCCCACGTGGCACATATTTCTGTGCCACATAGTATGGAGGTACCATCACTTAGCTTGTTTGGTACCAATGGCCATTTGGGAGAATTCTGATGTTTTACCAGGACAATGAATGTCTCTGTCCACCTGTCGTGAAGCACACAGTAATTGGATTTGGACTAGAAGGGGAGGGAGGAGTACCTCCTCTCTATAGGGCTTTCCTCGGGGGATTCTGGGCTTTGGGGAGCCTAGATATCCTTGAGGGAGCTCCTGGGTTGGGAGAGGACTGGAATGGACTCGTCTGAACTTTAAAACAGCCTTTGACAGGGCCCCAAGCTGAAGATGTGGGTGTCACAACTGTGAGCCAGAGGGCCTGCTCTTATATTACAGTACTCCTATTTTCTTGTTGTCGTCCCGTAGCTTTCAAATTTTAGTTAAACATTCCAGCCTTGTACTGTCTCTGCTGTGTGGTGTTAAGGGACAAGTCTTATATCCATGGTCTGGGCTGAATATTGAAAGAATTGAGCATCAGACCTTCTAAATCAGGATGGTATGGTGAGAGCAAACAGCAAGACATCTCCCATGGATAAGAATTAGGGGGAAGGCATCAATCTGACGGTTCCTTCTCGTGCCAGAATTCTCCTGCTGTCACTCTCCTCTGAGGATCTAGATTTTACTTTTATGGAGAATTAGGATGATTTCCTACTGACATGGACCCTAGGGGCAGCAGGAGGAACTGTGGGAAAGATTTGAGAAACATGGTGAAGAAAGAATCAATGACTTGACATTAGAAATAAGGAGAGAGAAGGAGCCACAGATTATTTGGTGGTTTTGAGGCTGGGGAATTGGGAGAAGAGTGGAGATACAGAACAGAAACAGTGACCTTGGGAAGAATCACTGGCTTAAGGGAAAATACTAAATTTAGTTGTCGTCATATTGAGTTTGAGGTCACAGTGGGGTATGTCATCAGAAAGTCGCATTCCACCTGGTTACCTGAGAGATTAAAGTCCATTCACAAATAAATATAAAACCCTATAAATCTTTAACATCCTCACCCAAACCATCACCACAGCCTTCTCCTGGCCCCCTAGCTCTCTGGGCTGCCTGCCCCTCCCCGAATAATTCTCCCCTTCTTTGTATTTCTAATGTGAAATGATCAGTCATTGCTGATGCTCTTTGCCTACTCTGGCAAGAATACTATCAGCTCCCTTTTCCAAACTCCCCTCCTCACTCCTCTAGCACTCTCCATGTTTATACTCAGTGCTCTCTGTCACGCTCAGTTGCTTCAGCTGTGTCTGACTCTTGACAACCCCACAGGCTGTAGCCAGCCAGGATCCTCTGTTCATGGGATTCTCCAAGCAAGAATGCTGGAGTGGGTTGCCATGCCCTCCTCCAGGGGATCTTTCTAACCCAGGGATCAAACCTGTGTCTCCTGCATTGGCAGGTGGATTGTTCACTGCTGAGCCACTGGGGAAGTCCCAACACTCTCTCCTCATTTCTAATGAGCTTCACTGAGTCTTGCAGTCCTTGCCTGCTCTATCTCAATGAATGAGCTTGTAGCCAAGGCTTCCTGTCATAACTCTTGCTGCCCCAAGAAGCTACAGAGAGACCGATAGATCACCACCTACCTTATCCTTCACCATTTCTATTCCTATCATGAGACCTTTGCCTCGGACATCTCCTACAATTTCAAATTCATCCCGCAGCTTAGCCAACTTCAGCAACATATAGGTGCCAACTTCTTGGCTATTTTCTTGTAGATTTTCTTCTTTAACCACCTGTTGAGAGAAAGCCCCAAATGACTTTCCAGTTAAACAGTTTTAAAAGGGACTGAGAAATAAATGTATGTGACCTGTTTACAAAACTTGACCAGACAAATGGAACCCAAAGTCATGTGGCCATACCTCGTCTCATAGAAAGATCTGCTGTAGGGAGAAAAGAAGACTTGGTAGAGGGAACCTTCCCTCATATCCTTCTCATCTTCAGGAGTGAGTAAACATTTAGGAAAAATAAGAGAGACATCTTAATGTTGGGCTCTGTGTGGGCCCAGAGTCAGGGCACCTGAGACATAAAAGGATTTTCGCCTACTTCCGCTCACAGCAGAGATCTGTGATTCTTTTCTTTTTTAAACTTTTTATTTTGTGCTAGAGCTGATTAACAATGTTGTAATCATTTCAGGAGAACAGCACAGGGACTCAGACATACATATACATGTATCTATTCTCGCCCAAACTCCCCTCCCATCCAGGCTGCCACAGAGCATTGAGCAGAGTTCCCTGTGCAGTATAGTAAGAGACGTGTGATTCTGGACCACATGTGAGCAGTCCACTATACTTATAACCAGCCGATAGTAACTGCATGACTGCAGGCAGAACTTGACGCTTTTAAGACCTCCGTGTTCACCTCCATCCTACCTGCCAAATTGTTTGAGGTGACACAGCACTTAAAGAACACTCGTTGGCATTTCTACAGAATAAGATAAATGTCACATCCTACCCACACTTTCTCTTTTTGAGATTTAGTCATATTTGAATATACTTTTTAATTAGAAAGAGCAGCTTTTACTTATTTTTATTGAAAACTACTTTTAAATTTATTTATTTATTTTTGAATAAGTGAAACATGTGCTTTGTTCAAACATCACAAGGTACAGAAGCAAAGAGCAGGATGAGCCTCACTGATCCCTGTCCTCCAGCTATGAAGTTTCCCTCCCCACAAACAACCACTGTTAATAATTTCTTGTGCAGTCTTTCAGAAACTATGTTACACTTATTTAAGCAAGCAGTATTATGCATATAATACATGCATGCTAAGCCCCTTCGGTCACGTCCGACTCTTTGTGATGCTATGGACTGCAGCTTGTCAGGCTCCCCTGTCCTAGGGATTTTCCAGGCAAGAGTACTGGAGCGGGTTGCGATGCTTCCTTCAGGGGATCTTCCTGACCCAAGGACTGAACCCACATCTTTTATGTCTCCTGCATTAGTGGAGGGGGGGGGTTTCTTTATCACTAGCACCAAGTGCTATTATTCATATAATTATGCAAACCTTTTCCAACAGATGAGACCACAGGCAAAAATCAGTGGGCTAATGCTGAACCACAGCTGAATCACCTAGTTAGAATTGCAGAGATGTCATTTGCTCTTTCGTCTGCCTTTTCATTTACGACAGTACAACAAATGTAAGGAAGCATATACAGGACAGGACCAAAATTCAACTGACATCAAAATTGCCATTGGTCACCATCCATAAAACACCAATCAAATCACAAAAGAAATTTCAGTGCTACCAGCTAGCTAGGGGAATTCTTATGTTTCCCGTGTGTGAGGTTTATTATATATTATTTCATATCCAACACATGAAGCAGTGTTTGTAGATCTCAAAAAAAGGGAGAGGGAGCAGAATAATAACTGGAAATCTAAACTTAAATTCATGGACTAGGAATGAACTCTCCACTTTAATTATGTCCTGTGGTAGAGTCCTGATAATATGTGTGTAGTTTTGAAGTAGTTGTTTGGTGAAATGAGTGATGTTGACACAGCTGCTGGAACGTACCTCAAGGACGGCTGAACCAATGGCACAGGCCATGGGGTTCCCTCCAAAGGTATTGAAGTGAAGCAGGCGCTTGGTTAAGGACGTGGCAATCTCTAGGGGGAGAAAATAAAAGGTGGATAAAGAGTGACGCATCTATAATTTCTCATCATGCCACTTGGATTATATTTATTTTCATGTTGTAGAAAGGTGTTTACAATATATTTCGTGGCACCCAATTCATTCATCACTCACCAGATAGTGATGTTATGGATGGAACTGTCTCTCTCCTCAGGGATCCCCAACTCGTATGTTGAAGCTCTAACCCCCAATGCAACTCCCTAGAGGCAACTAAGGTCATAAGGGTGGAGCCCTAATCCAACAGGATTGGTGCCCTCATAAGAAGAAGAGAGACGAGAGCCCTTTCTCACTGCAGAAAAGGACACACGAGGACAGAGCCAGAGGGTCACCCGCAAGAGAGATCTCACCAGAACTCAACTGGGCTCTTACATTGACCTTGGACTTTAGCCTCTAGGACTGTGGGAAACAAATGTCTGTTGTTTAAGCCACCCAGCCTGCAATATCTTGTTATGATAGACCAAGCTGATGAATACAATAGATAAGGAAAAATTGCTTATTNGATCTCACCAGAACTCAACTGGGCTCTTACATTGACCTTGGACTTTAGCCTCTAGGACTGTGGGAAACAAATGTCTGTTGTTTAAGCCACCCAGCCTGCAATATCTTGTTATGATAGACCAAGCTGATGAATACAACAGATAAGGAAAAATTGCTTATTTACTCCATGAGAAGTTTACCAATAAAATCTTCAATGTGTTGTGTGAATTGAAAAGTACTTTAAAACTTGATTTATGGGAACTTACATGAATCCTCATTAGTTAGCCTTTTTTCTGTCTTCCACTCTTGGGACTAAGAAGGAAATATTTTTTAAAACTCTCATAGCAAAGATTTCATAACAATCTCCAGATGGTTTGAGGGTGAAAATATATATTCGGTTCATTATAGTTCACCTTCAACACCATCTTTCCTCATTTGATAAAAGCACTGAAATATTATAAGGCGCTTAATTATCCTTTGGAGTTTCTCAAGTGTGCTTCTATTGGTGGGAAAAATAAATGAAATAATCTTAAGATTTTCAATAATAAGTGGTTCATAGAAGTATTTTCTGTAAAACTTCACTAAAATGGGTAATAAAATTAATTCTAATGTTCATTTTATAAACTGTTTAGCTAAGTGAGATTGTATTGTATTTAGCTGATGATCAGCAGAGAAAACTATCACTCTGGAGGCTGAGTCTATAGCTTATTGGGGTGGCAAGACTAAGCTGGAGTGTTATTCAAGAATATGACTCCTTGGAAGCTTTAGCTTTAAACTTTAACCGGGCAGGTTGGTGAACACAGATCTCTTGTGTTGGATTTGGTTTTGGTTTGTTTTTGTCTAGGCACATTTGCCTAGACCTTGCCAATGTAGTAGAACTCTACATCTCAATGTGAGGCTGGGAGAATGGTCTTCCCTAGAGCAAAGAGCAAAAAGGGCTGGTTTCCTTCCATCTCTTCCACAATCTGGCAAACAGACTGTTTCCCTTTAACATTACTTGGGAAATGCATGTGTAGTTTCCATGATGGTCCCCAGCCCACACTAGGTACAATACACATGTTTTCTATGATTGGGGATGCAGGGGGCCCAGAAGCAGACACAAACTGCCCATGGTTCCTACCTGGAGTTGTCACGACTGCTGCCATGGGAAAGCCATTCCCAATCCCTTTAGCCATGGTGACAATATCTGGCAGGACATCATGTGTTTGGAAGCCCCAGAAGTGAGAGCCCAGCCTTCCAAATCCTGTCTGAACCTGATGGAAACAAATCCGAAATCACCGGGAACTTTCTGAGAAATGCTGGTTTTTCTGACTCTCTGGTGTCTTTCCTTCTCTCCTATCTTCTCCTCCTTAACATCATCATCACCACCATCCTTGTACTATGATGGAAAAAGCGCCATGCCTGAGCTTTTAGGCACCAAGAGCCATTTGCTAGTGACTCTAGACATGTTTCTTAACTCCTCTGGACCTATGTTAGCTCTGTTGAGTGGAAACACTTAATAGCAATACATCACAGAGTTGTGGTGCTGCTGCTGCTGAGGCTAAGTCGCTTCAGTCGTGTCCGACTCTGTGCGACCCCATAGATGGCAGCCCACCAGGCTTCCCCGTCCCTGGCATTCTCCAGGCAAGAACACTGGAGTGGGTTGCCATTTCCTTTTCCAATTCATAAAAGTGAAAAGTGGAAGTGAAGTCACTCATTCGTGTCCAACTCTTAGCGACCCCAGGGACTACAGCCCACCAGGCTCCTCCATGCATGGGATGCTCCAGGCAAGAGTACTGGAGTGGGGTGCCACTGGGTTATATAAATAATGAATGTGAAAAATGTTGCTGTGATTAGCAATCCTGAATAAGGCCCCTCTGTGGGAAGGCTGCGTCTGCCCCATGCTGGATGAGGCAGTAATTACAGCATGCAGACTGGCGCTGGGGTGTCTGCCATTCAGCCCAGACAGGCTGATTGTCCTCTTCCCTGCAGGGTCCTTTTCTTCCTGCGAATCAGTCATAAGGAGGACTCAGTAACGCCGGTTAACTCAGGATGGAACCAAGCTGACCACAGCTGTTCTNCAAGAGTACTGGAGTGGGGTGCCACTGGGTTATATAAATAATGAATGTGAAAAATGTTGCTGTGATTAGCAATCCTGAATAAGGCCCCTCTGTGGGAAGGCTGCGTCTGCCCCATGCTGGATGAGGCAGTAATTACAGCATGCAGACTGGCGCTGGGGTGTCTGCCATTCAGCCCAGACAGGCTGATTGTCCTCTTCCCTGCAGGGTCCTTTTCTTCCTGAGAATCAGTCATAAGGAGGACTCAGTAACGCCGGTTAACTCAGGATGGAACCAAGCTGACCACAGCTGTTCTTTTCACGCTGTTTCCTCTTTCTAGAAGACCCTTTCCTGGCTCTGTCTCTCGCGAATGCCTCTTGTTCTTCAAAACATGGTTTTCTCACTATCTGGGCTAGGAATTTCCTACAAGGCACCTAGGCTGCCATCAAAACCTCTCACCTTGGACTATTATCACCAGAGTACATGTCTAATAGGGTTTCCCAGGTGGCGCTTGTGGTAAAGAACCCGCCTGCCAATGCAGAAGACACAGACATGGTTTAGATCTCTGGGTCGGGAAGATCCCCTGGAGAAGGAAATGGCAATCCACTCAGTATCCTTGCCTGGAGAATCCCATGAACAGAGGAGCCTGGCAGGCTACAGTAGAGAAGGTTGCAAAGAGTCGGACATGACTGAAGTGTTTAGCATGCATACACCCACATGTCTAATAACAGAGACTGTATCTCATTTTTCTCTTTATCCATAATATCTAGCAGAGTGCCTGATAAAAGTAGACACTAAGTGTTTGTAGAATGAATTAAAATGNAGGCTCCTCCATCCATGGGATTTTCCAGGCAAGAGTACTGGAGTGGGGTGCCATTGCCTTCTCCGGTTGATAGCTATAGAAGTATTTTATTTATATCTATTGCTTAATTGGTTATACATACCAAAATTAGTTTATTTTAACTTCTTGCACTTAAGTACCTTCTAGGGTTGTTTGTCTTTATTCAAAATAATGCTACCATCTGTATTCATGCTTATATTTCCTAGGACAAATTAAGTTTAGTTTCTTCTTCTGTTAACTGAGGGTAACAAGAGCTTCATTTCATTCCAGGGTTCTTCCTAATAATTCCAATATTCAGTTTCTCGATCTATAGAACAAATAATTGTCATTCTTAGCATAAGTGAGCATATGTATAAGTACATGGAACAAGGACTAGTTCATGGTAAGTGTTCTGTAAATCCTTCTTCACTCTCCACTAAGGATTAAGAGATGATTTTAATCATAGATAGGAGTGCTTTATAGAGAATGCCATATGAGCTGTAGGTGCAAAAGCTTCTGATTCAATGCTCAGGATGACTATTTGGCCTTGACAAGTGCAGATATGCATGGTTTAGTTATTACTACATGTCAAATGGACAAAGAGACTTTTAGGAGAGGTGGTGATATCACATAGCACATGGTGAAAGAGGAGCGGTTGCTTTTTGCTTTCCTGGGATTTGTCAGCATCATCTTCTTGGATAGAGTCCAGCTGACTCAAGTTGTCTGAGACAAAGGCAAAGTGCATTCTTCTGACACAGAAAAAGCCTCCAGATATGGAAAAGCACAACACTGTCTTTTGTGGGTCACTTCGAATTCATGTGCTAGCTGTATGACCCAGTTTTCTTCCTTCCAGAAATGCAACAGCTCTTTAAGCCAGAAGAAAATACTACACATTATTTACATCATTATTGCATTGATGCTGCACAGCTTAACATCCTCCTTTTAAGTAAGAAACAAGAACGACATGGCAGGGAAAATGGTGATTGCATACTTCCTTAAAAGTTTGAAAAAAGTAATAGGAAATAATTATTTCTTTTCAATCAGTCTTCTTCATTACAAATTTTACTAAGTGAAACATCTGGTCTCCAGAATTTCACCTCCTACCTGTTTTCTTTCCTAACTCACTACTCTTCTAAACTTTTCTGTAAAACAGTATCTAGCATTGTATACGGGGAAGGCAATGGCACCCCACCCCAGTACTCTTGCCTGGAAAATCCAATGGACGGAGTAGCTTGGTGGGCTGCAGTCCATGGGGTCGCTAACAGTCGGACAGACTGAGCGACTTCACTTTCACTCTTCTCTTTCATGCATTGGAGAAGGAAATGGCAACCCACTCCAATATTCTTGCCTGGAGAATCCCAGGGATGGGGGAGCCTGGTGGGCTGCCGTCTATGGGGTCACACAGAGTCGGACACGACTGAAGTGACTTAGCAGCAGCAGCAGCATTGTATAAACTTAAGATTGATTACCAACAATTAACCATTAAATTTCCTTAGAGAAGGAGAAGAATAGGAATTTTCTGTAGGTGAAATGACCAAAATAAATACATCAAAATTCTAAATTTATATTTTCTATTACTAAAAGACTTCCCACCTTATTTTTGATGCTTTCTTCCATTTATTTGCCATTCAGTCATATGTGATGGCAGGTGTAAAAGTCAGAGTCCCTGAAATGTAGCTCACGAAGGGAGAAAAGAAAGCAAGAAAAGAAACTGTAGGTATAGATATATTTTTTTGTATTCAGAAATCCACTTTGAAGGCATCATGAGTGTTGCACTCAGTTCGATTCCAATTCACTTTGGTTGTTTGCTTTCTTGGCCTTTCCAAAGAATTTGTGGGTAAGCATTAGAAATAGGATACAACAACAAATATTTCCCTTCAGAGGCTGCTTCCAAGTGTTTTATACTTGAAAAATAAATAGCAAAAGTGAATAAATATTTGATATGGATAACCTTTCAAGCTGATGATGAGTGGAAGAAATTTTCATGTGATACACAAATCACCTTTCATCTAGTTATTTGGAGTGGGGGTAATAAAAACAAAACAATGAAAAAACTTCATCTCCAAACACCATAGTCAATACCAAATTCCACCACGGTGTGTGGAGGACCCTGCTTCAGTGACAATATGCAGAACAATATATGTGAAGACATATTTATCTTCATATATAACTTCATATATAACATCAACAATATAAATATGAAGAAATAATGAAACAGAAGAGCCCATTAACCTCCGGGCTGGCTTGATCCAGGGAAATAAATTTGAGATTTTGTAAAACAGCACAGTGAATGCTCGTGGAAAGTTCAGACATTGCCTGTTAGCCGTTTTCTCAGCACTAATAACAGATTTTATTACACAATAGTGTGTTATAAGTTGTTAATGACCAGTGGAATGCTGTGAGGAAAGGAGGCACAAGGGAACTACACTAGAACTGGCCATGAGCACCCCTTACTTAAAACTAATAGGCCCAATGTGAAAGCCTTACATCAACCCCATGAAGGGAAGTTTTGCCAACTTGAAGGCAGATAATGAAAACTCAAGTGAGAGGCAGGCTGACATTAACACTGTTCAGTCTCATCAAGTGGCTGATGAGGATGAGGATGCTACATTGTTCCCTGAGGACAGAAATGAACCAAATAATGACAGCATGTGGGAGAGAAACAATTGGAAAGATGCAGAGAGCATGACAATTAGATCTCAGTGTCAGATGAGGGGAATAGTGCAAACGAACCACTTAATATGAATAAGCCAACAGTCATCAAAATGTATTATGTACAGTGTAAGGTGGTGCTAGTGGTAAAGAACCTGCCTGCCAATGCAGGAGACATAAGAGATCTGGATTCATCCCTGGGTTGGGAAGATCTCCTGGAGGAGGGCATGATCCAAGATCCCCTGGAAGGGAAATGGCAACCCACTTCAGTATTCTTGCCTGGAGAATCCCAAGGACGGAGAAGCCTGGTGGGCTACAGTCCATGGGGTCACAAAGAGTCAGACATGACCAAAATGACTTAGCACACAGATGCCTGGTGATCAGAGTCTGGGGCCAAAGAAATCTTCCATGGCTTTATATAGAACCAGCATTTACATAGCAAACTATGAGCTAGGGTTGTTATAGTTTAGTCACTAAGCCTGACTCTTGTGATCCCATGGACTGTAGCCTGCCAGGCTCCTCTATCCATGAGACTTTTCAGGCAAGAACACTGGAATGGGTTGCCATTTTCCTCTCCAGGGAATCTTCCTGATCCAGGGCACAAATTCACATCTCCTGAATTACCAGAGGATTCTTTACCACTCCACTGAGCCACCTGGGAACCCCATGAGCTAGGGAGAGAAGGTAAAAACGCAAGCCAAAAGACTTAGTCTTTACTGTGTTTGACATTTAAACTTGGTACCATATCACCAGAGCACAGCCAGCAAATGAAAAACACACTAGTTAGTTCAACAGAGAGGATCTAATATAGAAATTGTTTAGATCATTGGAAGAATGAACAATCAAAATGGGAACACTGAACTAACACAGAAATAGTAAGAAAAGAAAACACCAATCAGCCTTAGAATGTGAGGAACAAAGGAAGAAATTGAGATTATCAAGTCCATCATGAGGAGGCTTTGAGAAGCTGTGACTTAGATCCCTCAGAAGTGAGAAATTTGGAACACAACTGGTGTCCACAGCTCTAAGAAGGTGCCCTGCTGATCTGGATGAGAAGGTGTTACCAGATAGTTTCTAGTTTCTGCAAAGAAATACCATGAGGCTGGATCTAAGAACAAGGAGGAAAGTAAGAAATTAGAACCCATAGGCACTTCAGAATTTAGAGGCTATTCTTGAGATGAGGCTGATGGGAGAAGTAGAGACCACAAAAGAAGCAACTGTCTTCTCCCTTCACTGCTTTTCACTGCTTCAGTGTCTCCCATTGGCATAACTATCAGGAAAATAGCTGGCAAGGAAGAAGTGCAGTTTTTAGAGCCTCCAGCATCACAGAACTGAAATACAGTAGTTAATAACTTTCACCAAACTTATAACCTTGAACCTGAGGGCCAGATTACATCAAAAGGATTTATTAGAAGAGGCTAACAGTGCTATAATTTCAGTTTGTAGTATAATGAAAAGACAACATTTTTTATATCCTCTTTATATGTTTATGCATCTGAAAGAACATCATAATAAGTCTAAGTTTACCTATAAAATGCAATAAACTCAGCTGTTTCTCTTAATAAGGTAGAGAGTAAGATGGAGTATGCAGAGTTTAGTTAATTCAGAAGTTTCATCATTTCCTGAAGTCTCAATTATCTCTTTCACCACGCTTTTTACCAAAGATGTTAATAAAAAGCAAAATGAATCGTTAATGGACTGAGAAATATTTAAATGTAGGGAGAAGAGAGGAAATAAAAACAATGTGAATAGCCTAGAACAGGATAATTAGCCTCAGAATAATTAAGTCAATTCTATGGAAGCATTTTCCCTAGGAATCCCTACGTTTATGGCAATACATTGAGATGACAATGAAGTCACAAAGGAATCAAGTACAAAACAGATATAATTGCTTCAGTGGTTGTAAAAAGTTCTAATGAAAAGAGAATTATTTTCAAGAAAAACAGAAAGAAAATATATGATGGATGTCCCTCGTTTCAGTTTGTACTGTAAAAGGAGTTATAATAGTTTACTAACAGGTTTTATTTTCTTGGGCTCCAAAATCACTGTGGATGGTGACTGCACCCATGAAATTGAAGGACTCGCTCCTTTGAAGGAAAGCTATGACAAACTTAGAGTAGTAAAAAGCAGAGACATCACTCTGCTGACAAAGATCTGTTTATCCTCCCATTTGACCTATATATTTGATATGATCCAATTGAAATGTTAAAAGATGGTAGATGCTAACAACATGTTAATGCTAAAATTGAGAATTGTAAGAATTGGACCTTAAAGAAGGCTGAGCACCAAGAATTGATGTCTTTGCACTGTGGTGTTACAGAAGACTCTTGAGAGTCCTTTGGACAGCAAGGAGACCAAATTAGTCAATAAAGGAAATCAACCCTTTTTACTCACTGGAAGAACTGATGTTGAAGCTCCAATACTTTGGCCACCTGATGTGAAGAGCTGACTCATAGGAAATGACCCGAGTCATTGGAAAAGATCCTGATGCTGGGAAACATCAGAGACCAGGAGGAGAGGGGGCAATAGAGGATGAACTGGTTGGATAGTATCACCAACTCCACGGACATAAATTTGAGCAAACTCTGGGAGATAGTGAAGGACAGGGAAGCCTGGCACACTGCAGTCCAGTTCAGTTCAGTTCAGTCGCTCAGTCGTGTCCGACTCTTTGCAACCCCATGAATCGCAGCACGCCAGGCCTTCCTGTCCATCACCAACTCCCAGAGTTCACTCAGACTCGCGTCCATCGAGTCCGTGATGCCATCCAGCCATCTCATCCTTGGTCGTCCCCTTCTCCTCCCGCCCCCAATCCCTCCCAGCATCAGAGTCTTTTCCAATGAGTCAACTCTTCTCATGAGGTGGCCAAAGTACTGGAGTTTCAGCTTTAGCATCATTCCTTCCAAAGAAATCCCAGGGCTGATCTCCTTCAGAATGGACTGGTTGGATCTCCTTGCAGTCCAAGAGACTCTCAAGAGTCTTCTCCAACACCACAGTCAAAAGCATCAATTCTTCGGCACTCAGCCTTCTTCACAGTCCAGCTCTCACATCCATACATGACTACCCATTGGGTCACAAAGAGTCAGACACGACTTAGCGACTGAACAATAACAATGACATGTCATGCTGCTGCTGCTGCTGCTAAGTCGCTTCAGTCATGTCTGACTCTTCGCAGCCCCATGGACTGCAGCCCACCAGGCTACTCTGTCCATGGGATTTTCCAGGCAAGAGTACTGGAGTGGGTTGCCATTGCCTTCTCCAAATATGTCATGAATCAGACCAAAAATGCACACATAGGAATCATGTTAAGAAAATTGCTGCTGATACATATAGATAAAATTAAGCAAAGTAGTATAAAGCACATTAAAATGTCTTGCCTTGGTATTGAGTGTCACGCATGGTATACATTTTATGGATTGTGTGTGTGTGTTGCTTTAAGGTGGTCACAAAATAAACAGAGTTAGTTTTTGTTTCAGGTAGCAATTGTTGAAAAATACTGCCTAAAAATGGATATAAAATTCAGGGGCTCAAAATAAAACTGATGATTCATATGAATCTGCAGGTTGGTTAATTGAAGGTAGGCATGGTTGGTGGATCTTCTGTCCCCTGTGGCTGCTGGGGCTCATCTGTTTCCTATGGCATTTATTTGGCTCAACCGTAATGGCTCTCTTCTACAGGCCTTCCATCCCCTCTACCAGCAGGCTGTCTGAGGCTTGTTCTCTTTGTGCCAATGTCAGAGCTGCAAAAGGGTAAGTGGAAAATGCATGAGGCTTTTTATAACAGAACACAGTATAGAACACTCCCATCAATGGGCCACTGGTGAAAGCACGTCCCAATTCTGAGTCCCAAGTCAAACGTCAGGAAAATACTCTGCCCATGCAGAAACCAAGATGAAAATGTGGGTGCCAGGAGGATTTTAAAAATGGTGACCCATCTTTCCTTCTTCAGCAAGTTTGATCTCTGTTTCCAAAAGAAAAGAAAAGGAAAAGGCCTTATGTTCTATATTCAAGAGGAATCCTCATTCATTGAGTATTTCATCCGACAGGATTCTAAATGAAGGTTATCAGTGGAATGTGTCTTTCCTGAAGACAGAAACAAAACTTTAAAAAAAGAATCTGAAAATTGCTTTAAAAGGAAGAACATATGTGAAATGGAGGGCAAATCATCAGGATGAATAAGAAAAACCTCTGGTGCAGAAAATCAAGCCAAGTCAAAGATGATAGGAAATTATGAGTAGATGTAAAGGCTATAGCTGGTCCACACTGGGTTTCTGCATGAATTCGGAAAAGGCTCTTCCTCTGGATTAGGATAAGTCATAAATGCATTCAGGATTTGGTGAATGGAGGCACGGATTGGATTTCAGCTCCCAGCTAACTCTTAGCCAGGTTGCATTGTTTAGGGGAAATGCAACCTTGGTAGAATAAAAGAAAACAAAAAGTTACTCAGGATTTTATTAATTTTGTTGCTGTGTCTCACTGTGTTGCTAATCATATATTTCTTATGGATTCCCCTTAATAATTCTTTAAAATGGGTAGCCATTCTTTTCTTCCTTCCTTTTGGCCTTCCTGCCTTTCTTCTACAAATATGTACTGAATGTCTCCTGTGTGTGTAAAGTAAGTTCCTGGCAGATAAGATATAGCAGGAACAAAATAAACAAAATCCCTGCACTCACAGGCTTTATAATGTAGTAGGAGAGGTAGACAATGAACAGTAAACATGACAAACTAGTGAATTATATAATGATAGAGAATGATAAGAGCTGTAGAGAAAAGAGGAAAAGAGAGGTGAGGGGAGAGGAGGAGAGAGAGGGTGAGGAGGAGAAGGAAGGAGGGAGGGAAGGGAAGGAGGAGGAGAGGAGGAGAAGGGAGGAGCAGAGGGAGAAGGGGAGGTGGGGATGTGGGAAGGGGAGAAAACAGGGAGGAGTGGAAGCAAAGGAAGGAGGATAAGGGAGCAGGACAAGAGCAAGATTGTTTCACGTTGTAATAAAAAGAAAAAATAGTCTTTGAAGTAATAGGCTTTTGCTACTCTTTTTTTTTTTTTTTTGGTATGGAATAAGATATTATTATCATATCTGTTTGAACACACTTTTACCACTGTATATCCATGGTTGATGGTACATAGAGAAAAATGACCATTTCCTAATGTACTCACATCTCTATTCTGATTGTTAAACCTATTCTTCTTAAGATATGCAAGACTAAACCTAAGAAAAAATCAAGTCAGAAGATGAATTCTGATAAAACATAAAATAAATGTATGCCCTTATATTTGGTTTATCTAGGTTCACTTTTTTAATATAATAACAACTGTGGCTAAAAGAAGTAAAAAATTGGCAGAATTTTACAGGAGATTGTTAAAACAAATGTACCTGTAATATAAACTATATCATAGCTTATGTAGTTCATGTAATATTTTGTCATTTAAAAAATTTTATATGTTATGCTCATTGAGTTAAATAAAAGATAAATTTATTTATAACATTTTGTGTTTGCCATAGTGTTTAATAAATAGTCTTAAAGTCTAGAAAACCTATCCTTTGGCTATGAATGAAGGGGAGGTGGGGATGTGGGAAGGGGAGAAAACAGGGAGGAGTGGAAGCAAAGGAAGGAGGATAAGGGAGCAGGACAAGAGCAAGATTGTTTCACGTTGTAATAAAAAGAAAAAATAGTCTTTGAAGTAATAGGCTTTTGCTACTCTTTTTTTTTTTTTTTTGGTATGGAATAAGATATTATTATCATATCTGTTTGAACACACTTTTACCACTGTATATCCATGGTTGATGGTACATAGAGAAAAATGACCATTTCCTAATGTACTCACATCTCTATTCTGATTGTTAAACCTATTCTTCTTAAGATATGCAAGACTAAACCTAAGAAAAAATCAAGTCAGAAGATGAATTCTGATAAAACATAAAATAAATGTATGCCCTTATATTTGGTTTATCTAGGTTCACTTTTTTAATATAATAACAACTGTGGCTAAAAGAAGTAAAAAATTGGCAGAATTTTACAGGAGATTGTTAAAACAAATGTACCTGTAATATAAACTATATCATAGCTTATGTAGTTCATGTAATATTTTGTCATTTAAAAAATTTTATATGTTATGCTCATTGAGTTAAATAAAAGATAAATTTATTTATAACATTTTGTGTTTGCCATAGTGTTTAATAAATAGTCTTAAAGTCTAGAAAACCTATCCTTTGGCTATGAATTAATCTATTGAGCATTCAAACTAGTTGAATGTGCAAGTTGGGAAAATAAACACATTTATTACAGTAATAATCCTCTAATGAATTATGGTCTTAAGTTGTTTTTGTGAGTTTTTTATTTAAAAATGATCCTGATCAGTGGTCCAGCTTTCTGACTAAAAAAGAATTATTGAAACAAAACTTAACTACAGGTAATTACTTAATCTTTGTGTCTCTGCCAAATTAGGATAACTACATTGAAAAGTCTAGATTATAATTACGCTCCTACAATACTTATGCTTGGCTTTTTGAACTGTGAAACTTCTAAATTTTTGTTAGAAGTTCAGAGGCACTCTCAGTATGCTACTTGTGAAATACATAGCACTATCTTCATGAGAATGCTTGAAAAATTATTTGGAATCTGCATAATTTTAGAATCATGGGATTATAATACTGTTCTCCTTTCCCTTGATTTGGTATGTAGCATGACAGCATATACAGTAAGAGAATTTCCCTCCCTTAATCTTCCTTGATTGCTCTAAGTCGGTTGATAAATGAATTCTGAGAAGAGTAAAATATATGTCTCACTTTAAATACCTTAGGTTGACTTATGTGCAAATGCAATGGCCAGCTGACTATGTGTAATTGAAATGGAATGAAATGGGATTGAATCCATCTCTAGTGAGTTAATACTTCTCTCCTGTGTTGGCAACTTTCTAGGTTCCTGAAAATCCATCAATAAAAGATTGAGAGATGAGAAACTTTTGATAAGATATATCCTTAATCTTGAATTTTAATCTCTGTATTACAGACTTTTTAAACACTCTGCCTCATTATCTAATACAAGTTCAATAAATGTTACTTGCTTGACCTCATATATATTCATGTATGCAAATCATTATATATTTTATTATAATAATTGAGGACTAGGTTTTCTGCTTGTATCTTATAGAACAGAGGCCAGCACTTCTTTCTTTTTAAAGTTCAGATAATAAATATTCTAGGCTTATAAGCCATATAGTCTCTATCACAACTGATCAACTCTGCTGCTGCTGCTGCTAAGTCGCTTCAGTCGTGTCCGACTCTGTGCGACCCCGTAGACGTCAGCCCACCAGGCTACGCTGTTCCTGGGATTCTCCAGGCAAGAACACTGGAGAGGGTTACCATTTCCTTCTCTAGTGCATGAACGTGAAAAGTGAAAGTGAAGTCACTCAGTTGTGTCCGACTCTTCGCAACTCCATGGACTGCAGCCTACCAGTCTCCTCCACCCATGGGATTTTCCAGGCAAGAGTACTGGAGTGGGTTGCCACAATACATAAAGCAAGCCTCTGCTCTACTGAAACTTTATTTACGAAAGGTGATAGGCAGTTTAACCCATGGGCTATAGTTCACCCTTGATACAGACCATTTAAAATTCCACATGCAGGCTGAACTATAGAATGTTCCACAAAATATAAACTCAAGGAAGTTTTGTTGAATATATTATTCGAAAGCATACCTATAGACTTTCTGAAAATCTATGAGTTATTTTTGACTCATTTAAAGAAAGTAATTGGCCAAATTTTCATATATCCAATATTTAAATAATATAGTATTTAAAATATAAAATAAGGGAATCTTGTTTCACATTGTCCATTTGATCCAAAACACATGAATACAACTAGACATGGAAATTTACTGCTGCAACTGGCAAGCAAGTTCACAAATGGAACTAATTTGAAGCTAAATCCTTGTCTCTATTTACAACTGATGTATTCATTTCATCAAGTTATTAACTGTATTAATCAGTAAAATGAGAAAGCTATCAGCTTCATTTCATTAATCTGTAAAATGGGAAGAATAAACTGGCACAAAAGCCTTCAGTGAGTGAAGGGAAAATATCTTTTTAAAAATTGATTTGGATCTCTCAAGTTAAAATTTTTAGTGTGACCTGATTGAGTATTTTGATGCTTCTGTCTTAAATGCAAGTTGATGTCAGCAAGATCTCCAACATATCAAACTATATTCAGCCTAAATATCTGAGAAAACAGTGTCAACAGAATTTACAGTGCTTCTATTGAAAGCAAATAAATGAATGAATCAAATTTTATGAATCAAAGAAAAAATTATTATAAAGGATTTATAAGCAAAGTGAAGTCGCTCAGTCGTGTCCGACTCTTTGCAATCCTATCAGGCTCCTCCGTCCATGAGATTTCCCAGGCAAGAGTGCTGGAGTGGATTGCCACTTCCTTCTCCAGGGAATCTTCCCGACCCAGGGATCAAACCCACGTCTCCTGCATTGCAGGCAGACGCTTTACCGTCTGAGCCACCAGGGAAGCCCTTTTACAAGCAAAGTACTCTCTAAATACTTAATAATATTTCTGCTCATGGCTTTCCTCTCCTAGAAGTCTACCTATCATTCTATTTCTTTCCTGTATCACCAGTGTATTTAAGCTCTTCCTAGTCTCCCTCAGATGTTATCCAGTGAGTAAGAATCATTTGGCAGGCAGCCATACACTACCTGTAACAAAGAGTAATAATTTTACTTAAGTTCTATATCTTAAAGAGAATTGTCATCTCTGTGTCAGACGAAATGGTTCTACAAAGCTTACCAGTGTAACTCTTAATGGATATGTTTATTTCTCATAACATGAATAATGGAGCCAACTAAATCTATGAACACAGCCATGGACCGCTACTAATAACACCATGCCCTAAACAGGTATCTTATCTTGCTTATGCTTAATACATCTTTGAATAGCTAACTTATGACTCATCAATTCTATGTCCATGTTTTATTGCCTCCAGTTAAAGCCGAAAGCTTCTTTTTTCAGATGGTTAAAATGAAAAATAGATCTGCAAAAGCAAGACACACTTGGGAGTGCAAGCCAAAGGCAGATCATGGAAGAATATCTTTGATCCTAATTTCCTGAATCACATACAGGTGTCGTACCTTCTTAAACTCTACAGATATTAACTAGGCAAGACAAGAGGTGACTTGTATGCCCAGCTTCTGATGTTCCAGACTCTTTCCTACAGCAGTTCTTCAACCTGTCACAGTGTATAAAAAGGCCTCTGAGAGCAATAGCATAAGCACTTCTCGTGCTTAATGCACAACAGCGACAACTAGAAATGATGAGTTTATTTTGCAAATTTAATTTAGGAAGTCTTTACACTGTGTGCACACATCTTTCTCTGAAAGTCACAAGCAAAGTATTAGATTTCTTTCAGTCCCAACTGAATACAGATTTTGCTGAAACCCAGTTAAGAAATGCAGATGTGTAAGAATCGAACCACATTAAAGAGAATGCCAACAATGAGTTCATTGTGTGTGACAATAGTTTAGACTTTTGTAGAATTATATGCATGAATAAAACTTTTCCAACTCCTGGGGTCTATCTTTAATGATGTTTTCTCCTGCACATAAATAGTGTTGCCAGGACATAAGCAAAAAAAGCTTACTTTAATGTAACATCATAGTTACCATCATTGGAATTAAAAAATATGATCTAGATTTAAATCTGTCCTACCACTTACTTTGTGTCCTTGATAAGCTACTTAATTATAAACGAGTTAATGTACCTTTTTAATAGAATTATCATGGGGATTAGATAAAATATTTATATAAAAACTGGTACTCCAGATCCTTGAGCACATAATGAACCGATTCTTGAAAGAGTCTTTGGATTAGAGCAGGAGAGATGAGTTTGTTAAAAATCATCCCCTGATCACCTATCTGGCCCAATCAAATTGTTCCCTCAGCAACTCCAAGCATTTTATTAGATAATGAAAGAAGAGATGTCTGTTTATTTGGAGCAGAATAACTACTAGTCCCCGGCTCCTAAGGTTGTTCAACAGAAGTTCTTTTCAATCTCTTATTATATATTTTGATCTAAGACCAGTCAGAGATGGGAAGGGATTAAGTTGAGGATGGAGAAAGGTACTCATTGTTGATTCAACTATTTCTTTTTAATTTCTTATGACTGTGTGGAATTAAAACATTACCACTTCTATTCAAGCAGGAAAAATAAATTATTCCAAATGCTAAATCAAAACATAGAGGATAAATTTTACTTCTCCTTCTTACAGAAATAAGAGAAGGATTTTTTTTTTAAATTTTGTAAAGTATCTCCCAGACTCACACTGATGCCTGATCTTCCTTTAAAAAATCACTTTTGTAATGCTCAATAGATATTAAGGGTTATCCACCATTAACATTTGCCTATCCCTGTAAATTTTACCAGATACTATGATATTGAGAAATTCAACTGGCCTCTTAAGTAAAGATATTAAGCTTTGCTATGAAGGATTCATTTTATACCAACAATAATATAGATTGAACATTTGCTTTTGCTACCTTCCTTTGAGTTTGCATGAATTACAAAACTACTTTTCACTGTTACTGAAGTCTCAAAAATATGCCTATGAATAGTAATTAATTTTTTAAAAATACTTATGGTTTTAGAATTATTTCTGTCTTTTTAGCTCTGTAATTTTCTCACTCAGTACTATAAGAGCAACACACTAGTGTTATTCTTGAAGAGACACGAAAAAGAGGAAAAAAAACAGCAATAACACAAACAGTTTGATAACCACTTGTTAAAGAAAAAAATATTCAGTGACACTTGTTAAAACACAGTAAGGAGAAATTTATTTGAGAGGGGCCTTAGAGAAATGTGTAAGGACTCTCCTCACAATAGAATCTTACAGCAAGGGAGAGAGATTGGACTCAACTTCAAATACAGAATGAACAAAAGGGAAATTATAATCAAGGCACAGGATGGGGATCAGTGGATAAAAAGTACTAAGAGTGGAAAGGGAATTTCATCAGTAGAAAGGGAATTCTGGCTAAACCAATCTGACAAGACATCACCTGGCAGATGGTGGAAGATAAGGAACCTGATTAGATAAGGAGGTTGACTTCCCTCCTAAGTTGCTCAGTTGTAACCAACTCCTAGCGACCCTGTGGTCTAGACCGTAGCCTGCCAGGCTCCTCTATTCATGGGATTCTCCAGCCAAGAATACTGGAGTGGGTTGCCATTGCAGGGTTCTTACTGAAATTGGACAGTACAGAGACTAACATGGGAGTCCAAAAGTCAGGCTGAGTTGAAAAAAGGACTCAGTGGAACCGGAGTAGAATTTGGTTAACGAGAGAATCTTTGTCATGCAGTAGTAATTTAATATTCCCCAAGAAGCTATTATCTCAGCCTATAAGAACAATCCTATTTCACGCAAATATTTTAGAGATATCTTTATAAACTTTCCATTCTTTCCTCCACTTGATATATACAGAGCGCTACTATACAGGACACTGAGATGGACTTGCCTACAGTGAATGTACTGTATGACTCAGTCAGAGCCGCTGTATGATGAGCTTAGAATACTCTCCTCTCCCTAGCTAATTCCCATTTAAAAGCAAGATTCAAGTTAGATTTAATCTTTCCCTTAAAGATATGTTAATACCTCACATTTCTCTGCTCCCCTATAATAATCTATGCAAGCCTGTAGCATAACATTTATGAAAGATTAATTATCAACTGGTCCTTGACTAGTGTCCCCAGAGAACAAAGCCTCCTGGAGAACTGAATGGAGTAGTATTCATCTTTTTATCCCTGGCCCCATGCACAATTTCTGGCACTCAGCAGTCACTCAAAGTTTATGAACAGTTGAATTAATAAATGAGCTAAGGATCTTCAGAGACAAACGAGATATACCAATGTGGCATAAATATAAAAGAAACCAACATTCATGGGCATCACCACTTTCTTTTAGTAGCTTCTCATCTTTCACTATTTTATTTTAAAAAGTTTCCCTAGGGCAGAAACTTTGAGCATTTATCCACCTCATGATAATTGTAAAATCAATAACCAATATTTTCAGAAGACCCATAAACATGAGGTTTATAAAAGAGAAAAAAAAAAAATAAGAATCGCCAGTCAGAAAAGAGAAACTGGAAGAAAATGAGTTCTGCTCTACCTGAGTTGATGGTAATATATGTCTCCTATCAATTTCTCTTTCATCCCAAGCCAAGGCTCTCCTTTTGTCATCATGATTACTTACGCACAATAGACTGCTGGTTAACTGATGGGCCTGACACAGCAGGCACACCAGCATTGTAAATCCTTTACTCTTAAGGCCTTTACTTGTCCATGTACACAGTATAAAGTTAAGTTTTGTCTCCTGGGAATACTTCTTAATTTCTTTATTTCACATTCACATTCTAAGTTAGGAGAAGCATTTAATCCTACTGGGCACGTGTGTGCATGTGTGTGTTAGTCAATCAGTCAATGTCCAACCCTTTGGGACACCATGGCCTGTAGCCCGCCAGGCTCTTCTGTCCTCTGTCCATGGCATTCTCCAGGCAAGAATACTGGAGTGGGTTGCCATTCCCTTCTCCAGGGGATCTTCTTGACCCAGGGGTTGAATCCAGGTCTCCCTCATTGCAGGCAGATTCTTTACCATCTGAACCAGCAAGGAAGCCCTCCTGTTTGTTGGGCATACCCAACATGTTTCCTGTTTGTTGCTACATCTCCATTAGAAACAATACTAGATACAGATGTCCTTGACTTAAGATGGTTCAGCATATGATTTTTCAGCTTTACGAAAATGTTATCTTTTTCCACCTAGTGATATGCAGCAAGATACTCTCTCGTAATGCTGGGAAACAGCAACTGAGCCACAGCTTCCACTTAGCCACATGATAATGAGGATAAACAACTGATACACTTATGGCCATTCTGTACCCATACGACCTTTCTGCTTTTCACTTTCAGTATCTTACTCAATGCATTGTGTGTGCTGTCCTTAGATGCTCAGTTGCACACAGCTCTTTGCGACCCTTTAGACTGTAGCCCACCAGGCTCCTCTGTCCATGGAATTAATTCTCCAAGCAAGAATACTGGAGACGGTTGCCATTTTCTTCTGCAGGGGATCTTTCTGGCCCAAGTATCAAACCTGGTTCTCCTACATTGCAAGCAGATTCTTTACTGTCTGAATCACCAGGGAAGCCCATGATATCCAAAGTAGGTTCGGTGTGTTTTCATCTTACGATATTTTCAATTTATGATGAGTTTATCTGGACATGTCCTCATCATTAAGTCAAGGAAGATTTTTATTAAAAACAAACTTTGAGAATCTACAGTCTTATAATTCTTGATAAATGAATTTTCAAAAATCATACACTAGTGTTATTCTTGAAGAGACACGAAAAAGAGGAAAAAAAACAGCAATAACACAAACAGTTTGATAACCACTTGTTAAAGAAAAAAATATTCAGTGACACTTGTTAAAACACAGTAAGGAGAAATTTATTTGAGAGGGGCCTTAGAGAAATGTGTAAGGACTCTCCTCACAATAGAATCTTACAGCAAGGGAGAGAGATTGGACTCAACTTCAAATACAGAATGAACAAAAGGGAAATTATAATCAAGGCACAGGATGGGGATCAGTGGATAAAAAGTACTAAGAGTGGAAAGGGAATTTCATCAGTAGAAAGGGAATTCTGGCTAAACCAATCTGACAAGACATCACCTGGCAGATGGTGGAAGATAAGGAACCTGATTAGATAAGGAGGTTGACTTCCCTCCTAAGTTGCTCAGTTGTAACCAACTCCTAGCGACCCTGTGGTCTAGACCGTAGCCTGCCAGGCTCCTCTATTCATGGGATTCTCCAGCCAAGAATACTGGAGTGGGTTGCCATTGCAGGGTTCTTACTGAAATTGGACAGTACAGAGACTAACATGGGAGTCCAAAAGTCAGGCTGAGTTGAAAAAAGGACTCAGTGGAACCGGAGTAGAATTTGGTTAACGAGAGAATCTTTGTCATGCAGTAGTAATTTAATATTCCCCAAGAAGCTATTATCTCAGCCTATAAGAACAATCCTATTTCACGCAAATATTTTAGAGATATCTTTATAAACTTTCCATTCTTTCCTCCACTTGATATATACAGAGCGCTACTATACAGGACACTGAGATGGACTTGCCTACAGTGAATGTACTGTATGACTCAGTCAGAGCCGCTGTATGATGAGCTTAGAATACTCTCCTCTCCCTAGCTAATTCCCATTTAAAAGCAAGATTCAAGTTAGATTTAATCTTTCCCTTAAAGATATGTTAATACCTCACATTTCTCTGCTCCCCTATAATAATCTATGCAAGCCTGTAGCATAACATTTATGAAAGATTAATTATCAACTGGTCCTTGACTAGTGTCCCCAGAGAACAAAGCCTCCTGGAGAACTGAATGGAGTAGTATTCATCTTTTTATCCCTGGCCCCATGCACAATTTCTGGCACTCAGCAGTCACTCAAAGTTTATGAACAGTTGAATTAATAAATGAGCTAAGGATCTTCAGAGACAAACGAGATATACCAATGTGGCATAAATATAAAAGAAACCAACATTCATGGGCATCACCACTTTCTTTTAGTAGCTTCTCATCTTTCACTATTTTATTTTAAAAAGTTTCCCTAGGGCAGAAACTTTGAGCATTTATCCACCTCATGATAATTGTAAAATCAATAACCAATATTTTCAGAAGACCCATAAACATGAGGTTTATAAAAGAGAAAAAAAAAAAATAAGAATCGCCAGTCAGAAAAGAGAAACTGGAAGAAAATGAGTTCTGCTCTACCTGAGTTGATGGTAATATATGTCTCCTATCAATTTCTCTTTCATCCCAAGCCAAGGCTCTCCTTTTGTCATCATGATTACTTACGCACAATAGACTGCTGGTTAACTGATGGGCCTGACACAGCAGGCACACCAGCATTGTAAATCCTTTACTCTTAAGGCCTTTACTTGTCCATGTACACAGTATAAAGTCAAGTTTGGTCTCCTGGGAATACTTCTTAATTTCTTTATTTCACATTCACATTCTAAGTTAGGAGAAGCATTTAATCCTACTGGGCACGTGTGTGCATGTGTGTGTTAGTCAATCAGTCAATGTCCAACCCTTTGGGACACCATGGCCTGTAGCCCGCCAGGCTCTTCTGTCCTCTGTCCATGGCATTCTCCAGGCAAGAATACTGGAGTGGGTTGCCATTCCCTTCTCCAGGGGATCTTCTTGACCCAGGGGTTGAATCCAGGTCTCCCTCATTGCAGGCAGATTCTTTACCATCTGAACCAGCAAGGAAGCCCTCCTGTTTGTTGGGCATACCCAACATGTTTCCTGTTTGTTGCTACATCTCCATTAGAAACAATACTAGATACAGATGTCCTTGACTTAAGATGGTTCAGCATATGATTTTTCAGCTTTACGAAAATGTTATCTTTTTCCACCTAGTGATATGCAGCAAGATACTCTCTCGTAATGCTGGGAAACAGCAACTGAGCCACAGCTTCCACTTAGCCACATGATAATGAGGATAAACAACTGATACACTTATGGCCATTCTGTACCCATACGACCTTTCTGCTTTTCACTTTCAGTATCTTACTCAATGCATTGTGTGTGCTGTCCTTAGATGCTCAGTTGCACACAGCTCTTTGCGACCCTTTAGACTGTAGCCCACCAGGCTCCTCTGTCCATGGAATTAATTCTCCAAGCAAGAATACTGGAGACGGTTGCCATTTTCTTCTGCAGGGGATCTTTCTGGCCCAAGTATCAAACCTGGTTCTCCTACATTGCAAGCAGATTCTTTACTGTCTGAATCACCAGGGAAGCCCATGATATCCAAAGTAGGTTCGGTGTGTTTTCATCTTACGATATTTTCAATTTATGATGAGTTTATCTGGACATGTCCTCATCATTAAGTCAAGGAAGATTTTTATTAAAAACAAACTTTGAGAATCTACAGTCTTATAATTCTTGATAAATGAATTTTCAAAAATCAGATAATGTTTCTAAAAAGTCCACCAAGCTACCTGCATGAATGTAACTATATAGATGTTACGAAAGAAAGTGAAAAGACTCCTTCCTTTCTAGCTCAAAGAACTTGCAATCTTATTTTATAGTGTTCTTGTGAGTTGTGAAGTTGTAAATCAGCTGCTTTTCTGAGGTCAACCCAAACTGGTTTTCAACCACCATTATATTCTAGATAAGAACTAATGAAAGGTAGATTTATTTTTATGGAATAACCACCTTTGTTTTCATCTTGTTTTACTATCTTGTCTAATGGCTCTTGATCCACCTTGCAATTTCTGTGACAGTGGGGGCCTCCTGACCTGGGCACCTGCTCTCCAAGTGCTTCACCGCGTTCCCCGATCCAGTGTGAGACATTGACAAATTCTCTCTGAGATACAAGGAACGATAGGTGATTTGAAATGTATGTATTTTCCTCTGTTCCCACTTGTTTCTGAGAAGTCTTTCATTCTGTTTCTGAGTTGAGCTGATTGATTCTGAACTAGTTGAAACTCAAGGTCCAGAGGAACAAGCTGAGAAAAAAAATGATAGAAATATGTTTTAAAAGTGCCTTGGTTTTATCTTCTGATTCATTCAATAGAAAAGCTCTTTTATGGATAAAAGCCCCTTTTTATAAGCTGTAGTACTCTCAGTTACTACTGGAGTGAAGTATTACAAAGAGGACAAAATAGTGAAAATTTAATACACACTAAACGTAAAAGTGAATGTTGAACAAAAACGCAGGCTTAGTGATATTTCTGTCGTATTTCCTCTCTCTCTCTCTTGATCTCTTTCTTCCTCCCTCCTCCCCTTGTTGCTTAATTAGTTTTGTAAGTGAAGGATAAAGCCTGAACTGTGAGTAGTGAGTGCATAATAGATAAATACAGGGAAGTTTAAAAACAAATTCAACCTTGAATAAAGTTAAAAAAAAGATGAATTTTTCTTCCTGTTCATGTAATCGGAGTACTTCAATGCTACTTTTAAGTGAAATGACTACCTGGTAAAATCTTAAGAATCTCTTCAAAAGATCTCTTTATCTGACTGATGCCTTGAACCTCATCAAGAACCCCATCAAGAAACTTCCCACCTTCCTTTTGAGGCTTTAATCTTCAAATAAATAAAAATCTCCCCTATGAGGGGTAAAATGTTGAGACTTTCCAATTCAACATTCACATTTCTGAAGAGGAACTTAGGCCATGGAATAATGCCTTTGAGAATGGAGACTCTAGTTGGAAGACAAAGATTGTCAATGCATTAAATACTTATACCGCAGACTATCACATTTGTAGAGATCATGTGATGGGAAGTTCTAATAGTCTTCTGGCTCCTTGATACTTCTAGTTTGTATACTAAAGTGATTTATGATATGTTTTTTCAAAAACACAGTTTTTAGCAATAAGAGACTTTCTTTTTAAGACTTAATCATTCCATAACTAATATATTGCTACCTAACACAATGGAAAATGCCTTGATTTATGAATTTGAAGAATATATCTATATTTTTCTCCTCCTTCTGATCACCTACACTAATATCAGATGTCATGGAACTCAAGTGCTTATAGTACAAGAACTATTATTTAGGTCACCTATTGTACCTGTATATCTATTATTGCTGTTCAATTGCTAAGTCATGTCTGACTCCTTGAGATACAATGGACTGCAGCATGCCAGGCTTCCCTGTCCTTCACTATCTATCAGAGTTTGCTCAAATTCATGACTGTTGACTCGGAGATGCAATCCAACCATTTTGCCCTCTGTTGCTCCCTTCTCTTCTTGCCCTCAATCTTTCTCAGTATCAGGATCTTTTCCAGTGAGTTAGCCTTTCACATCAGGTGACCAAAATATTGGAGGTTCATCTTCAGCATCAGTCCTTCCAATGAATAGGGTGGATTTCCTTTAGGATTGCCTAGTTTAATCTCCTTGCAGTCCATGGGACTCTCGAGTCTTCTCCAGCACCACAGTTCCAAAGCATCAATTCTTCAGTGCTCAGCCTTCTTTGTGGATCAGCTGTCACATTCCTACATGACTACTGGAAAAAACATAGCTTTGACTTTACTGACTTTTGTAGGCAAAGTGATGTCTCTGCTTTTTAATACTCTGTCTAGATTCATCATGGAGAAGGCAATGGCACCCCCACTCCAGTACTCTTGCCTGGAGAATCCCATGGACGGAAGAGCCTAGTAGGCTGCAGTCCATGGGGTCACTAACAGTCGGACATGACTAAGCAGCTTCACTTTCACTTTTCACTTTCATGCATTGGAGAAGGAAATGGCAACCCACTCCAGTGTTCTTGCCTGGAGAATCCCAGGGACAGGGGAGCCTGGTGGGCTGCCATCTATGGGGTCACACAAAGTCAGACACGCCTGAAGCGACATAGCAGCAGCAGCAGCTAGATTCATCATAGCTTTTCTTCCAAGGAGAAAGGACCTTTTAATTTCGTGGCTGCAGTCACCATCAGCAGTGATTTTGGAGCCAAGAAAAAATAAAGTCAGCCACTGTTTCACTATTTCCCCATCTGTTTGTCATGAAGTGAAGGGACCAGATGCCATGATCTTAGTTTGATGGGTGTTGAGTTTTAAGTCAGCTTTTTCTTTCTTCTTTCACCTTTATCAAGAGACTCTTTAGCTCCTCCTCACTTTCGGCCATTAGAGTAGTATCATCTGCATATCTGAGGTTGTTGATATTTCTCTCAGCAATCTTGATTCCAGCTGGTGTTTCATCCAGCCCAGCATTTCGTATGATGTATTTTGCATAAAAGTTAAATAAACAGGGTAACAATATACAGCCTTGACGTACTCCTTTTTTTTCACTTTCATGCATTGGAGAAGGAAATGGCAACCCACTCCAGTGTTCTTGCCTGGAGAATCCCAGGGACAGGGGAGCCTGGTGGGCTGCCATCTATGGGGTCACACAAAGTCAGACACGCCTGAAGCGACATAGCAGCAGCAGCAGCTAGATTCATCATAGCTTTTCTTCCAAGGAGAAAGGACCTTTTAATTTCGTGGCTGCAGTCACCATCAGCAGTGATTTTGGAGCCAAGAAAAAATAAAGTCAGCCACTGTTTCACTATTTCCCCATCTGTTTGTCATGAAGTGAAGGGACCAGATGCCATGATCTTAGTTTGATGGGTGTTGAGTTTTAAGTCAGCTTTTTCTTTCTTCTTTCACCTTTATCAAGAGACTCTTTAGCTCCTCCTCACTTTCGGCCATTAGAGTAGTATCATCTGCATATCTGAGGTTGTTGATATTTCTCTCAGCAATCTTGATTCCAGCTGGTGTTTCATCCAGCCCAGCATTTCGTATGATGTATTTTGCATAAAAGTTAAATAAACAGGGTAACAATATACAGCCTTGACGTACTCCTTTCCCAGTTTTGCACCAGTCCATTGTTTTCATGTACAGTTTTATTTGTTGTTTCTTGTCCTGCATACAGGTTTCTCCATAGGCAGGTAAGGTGGTCTGGCATTCCCATCTCTTGAAGAATTTTCCAGTTTGTTGAGATCCACACAGTCAAAGGCTTTAGGGTAAACAAAGAAGCAGATTTTTTTTTTTTTTAAATTCCCTTGCTTTCTGTTTGATCCAGCAAATGTTGGCAATTTGCTCTCTGGTTCCTCTGTCTTTTCTAAATCCAGCTTGTAAGTCTGGAATTTCTCAGTTCACATCCTGTTGAAGACTAGTTTGAAGGATTTAGAACATAATCAGCTAGCATGTGAAATGAGTGCAATTGTGCTATAGCTTGAACAATTTTTGGTATTGCCTTTCTTTGGGATTGGGACAAAAACTGACCTTTTCCAGTCCTGTGGCCAGTGATGAGTTTTCCACATTTGCTGGTATAATGAGTACAGAACTTTAACAGTATCATCTTTTAGGATTTGAAATAGCTCAGCTGAAATTTCATCACGTCCACTAGCTTTCTTCACAGTAATGCTTTCTAAGGCCCACTTGACTTTGCACTCTAAGATGTCTGGCTCTAGGTGACTGATCACACCATTGTAGTTATCTGGGTCATTAAAACCTTTTGTGTATATACATATATAGATACTTCACTTAACGTTTTGATGTTAGTGAATCCCTGTGATTAAGATAGATTCCTACTTAACCTTTCACTTTATATACCACCCATTACTGCCAGCCCCAAATAATTGTTTCTCCTGAGAGTGAAATTTCTTGCCTCTTAAAATCCATAGCAGGCATGTTACAACAATGATTCTTGGAGACTATATAGAAACTATTGTTTCATCCATTGAACAAATAATTTTTGTTTCTACTATTTACATTGGCATTATTAGGGAGATTTTAAGAAATATTACTTGTCACAAAAAGCTTCTCACATGGCACTAAGTGGTAAAGAACCCAACTAGTGGTAAAGCCTCCCAACACAGGAGACAAAAGAGACTTTGGATTCGATCCCAGAGTCTGGAAAATCCTCTGGAGGATGGCACAGCAACCGACTCCAGTATTCTTGCCTGGAGAATCCCATGGACAGAGCAGCCTGGCAGGCTACGGTCCATAGGGTTGCAAAGAGTCGGATATGACCAAAGCGACTTAGCATGTCTGCATACACCTAACACATATTCTGATACTATACATTCTTTCCATCTAAACTGCATCATCTCCCCATTAAATCTCTATTCCCTTATTTTGTTTTACTTTTGCTCCACTGTATTTATCACCACTCAAGATTATATCATGTTTTATTTTTGCATTGTCTGTCTCCCTTCTCTAGAATATGATCTCCACGAGGATAGTGAATTTGTATCATTCACTGCTTAATTCCCAATACCTGGAACCATGTTTAGGCCATTGTAGATACTTAGTACTTGTCAAATGACTGGTCCAATCAATCAATTAAATATTCTCAGTTTCAGATACTGCTCAGTTCTTCATCACATCATGTAGGGAGGCTATGTTACAGATGGAATCTTGCCATTAGTCTCAGGTCTATTGGAAGCAGTAGTAGAGACCAACAGTCACCAAACACAATGGAATATCTAGTTCAACTCTTCTTGGCAGTCATTAAGCTCTTGCTTCACAGAGATACAGTTACTTTATTGATAATAATCCATTACTCTTTTTTTTGAAAAAATTAGGGCATAGGTGCTTCATAATCTTGTTAGTTTCTGCTGTACAACAAAGTGAGTCAGCTATATGTACACATACATCTTCTCCCTCTTGGACCTCTCTCCCGCCCTACCCCATCCCCCCCATCTAGGTCACCACAGAACACCAAGATGAGCTCCCTGCTCTGTATGGCAGGTTTCCACTAGCTATTTATTTGACTTTTAATTGTCACTAAGGTGTAGATGTGAAGATCCAACTCATTGGAAAAGACCTGATGCTGGGAAAGGTTGAAGGCAGGAAGAGAAGAGGATGACAGAGGATGAGATGGTTGGATGGCATCACCGACTCAATGGACATGAGTTTGAGCAAACTCCAGGAGATGGTAAAGGACAGGAAAGCCTGGTGTGCTGCAGTCCATGGGGTCACAAAGAGTCAGACATGACTTAGCGACTGAACAAAGGTATAGCTAATAACTTAAAATAACTTTAAGGAAATTTTTCATTGCCTATTATCAAGCAACTTAGCATATTTGTATCCCTATGTGTTGACACCTAAAAACATGGATCTTATTATAAATGATAGTTATGATTCTATAGAGTCTTAAAGCAAACATCATTAAAAATATAAAGCCACACAAAGCTTTTTAGTCATCTAAAATGAAAAAATGTGTGTATATGAAGTCCTAACAAATCTGTCTCTAGAAGGATGTGCGACCAAAACTGTGGAGGCAAAGACTGAAATGCTTTAGAGCATTCTTAGAATATCTCCCCGCCCTGCTCTCTGTAACAGTCCACCGTGCACAAGCAGGAAGTGGGGACCACAGTAGCCAGAGGGGAGGGGCTGTCCTTAAGAATCAATGGAGGACATTATCTGCATAATTGGCAAATGTTTTCAAGTTCAGAAAATGTTTAAATTGGTTCATTTTAATCATTACTGTCAGTTTTGTTGAATTTTGTATTTTTTTAAAGACATGAAATAGGGATTTAAACCGTAGGGGAGCAAAACTCTCCCCCCTTCTCCAGTTATTCCCTGCTCTAGTAATTGACATAATACAGGTTAACAGGAGAAAAAAAATTTCACACATATGGGAGCTCACAGAAGAGCTCAAAAAGTGACCAAAATAGGCAGCTTGTATACCTATCAGACAAAGAAACAATAAATTTGTGAAGCATTGTTCAAGACAAAGAAGTTTTGGTTTGGGGTAGTAAATTAGTGAAGTAAAAAGCCTTGTTTGTACAGCCTTCTCAGCCCTGAATTCCCTGTCTATGGTGATAAGCATGCCTTCTACCCTCCTGGTACAGGGAAAGTTACCTTTCACATAGGAGATTTATTTCCTGCTTTCAAAGGGACAAATGAGGGTCAAAGTGTCCTTCTTGCATCGGCTGTTTCTTAAGCAATTTTAATTCAAAATAATCAATGTACCAAAATGACATATTTGGGGCTTGCCTATACTGCTCCTCTTCAAAAGCAAAAGATGGTTTTGTTTAAAATACAGTAAATCTTAGAAATGTGCTTGAAAAATTGTTGCGGGAAACATGAAATCATGAAAGAACTACCGAAACACATATCCTAAACCAAGTGAGTAATTATGATCACAGAGAGCTATATGAGCACCTCGAAACCTCCTCCTCATTTTTATTTCACTCAATTCCTGCCCAAACCTAACTACCACGGGACAAAGGGAGATAAAGTGCTAGATGCAATGGTTAAAAAAGGAACAGAGTGTTAAATTAGGGGTTGCATCAAATGGTCTTCTTAAAGCATACGATGAGTAGGTGATTTCTAAGACATGGAACATTTCTTATAGTATTATAACAAAATTTTAGTGTGGTTAATACAAATGCACATGAAATGTCCATTCTATTGTTTGTAATTCAATGAAGCAGCAACACCTAACAGATAAGAAGTACTGCAGTGGGCATTGAGAAGCTGAATTCTAACAATGTTTGCCTTTTTCTTTAAGCCATTTCACATGTTTTTCTTTTAGCATCTCTTTTTTAAATATAGAGAAGATAAACCTTTTCTAAGAGTAACCAGAGGGCATACAAAAGGGACAAAGGTTACAGCTCTGTTATTTTAAGTATTAATGATCTTGATGACCAAGCATAGCCAATAAAAATTACTCTTGATAGGTGGTGCAAGACAATAAAAAAGAAAAAACCTGGTAATTATAAAAATGGAGCTTGGATCTTTCAGCTTCAGTTCAGTTCAGTTCAGTCTCTCAGTCGTGTCTGACTCTTTGCGACCCCATGAATCGCAGCACGCCTGGCCTCCCTGTCCATCACCAACTCCCAGAGTTCACTCAGACTCACGTGCATCGAGTCAGTGATGCCATCCAGTCATCTCATCCCCTGTCGTCCCCTTCTCCTCCTGCCCCCAATCCCTCCCAGCATCAGAGTCTTTTCCAATGAATCAACTCTTCACATGAGGTGGTCAAAGTACTGGAGTTTCA
>SJYX01023020.1:477297-579185 GCA_006410675.1 Oreotragus oreotragus | reverse complement strand
GCTTCCCTGGTGACTCAGACAGTAAGGAATCTGCCTGCAATGTGGGAGACCTGGGTTTTATCCCTGGGTCAGGAAGATTCCCCTGGAGAAGAGAATGTGTACCCACTCCAGTATTCTTGCCTAGAGAATCCCATGGACAGAGAAGCCTGGAAAGCTACAGTCCATGGGGTCACAAAGGGTGGGACATGACTGAAGCTATTAACAATAGGAGGATCTTTAAGGTAGCTAAAGTTTGCCAGAGTAGCTTACCTTGATTTCAGAAAAGAGAAAGTTTTTACTGATTTCTAATATTTGTAGTCTTCATAGCATATCACAATAGGCTTAACTTTCCTTCCATATATTGGAGGAAAAAAAATAGCCCTGTAGATAAAAATTCGGTCTTACTATCTGAAATCTCTTTGCCAAGGCAGAGAACTTTCATTGAATTTCTATTTTGGAGGTTCCTTAAAGTTTTTACATTTCTTATGGTGATTCATCAGGATGTTTGCTCTTTCTCTAGTAGAGATCATGAATCCCAGAAGCACACATTATACAAATGAAACACTTCCTCACCTTGAGCATGTAGCTAAAATAAGTTCTTAACAAAGCAGCTGAGTTTCCTAGTCTGCTGTTGTAGCATTTATAATTCTTTCAAGTTTGAAAAAATAACCAAAAGAGTGGCTTTTTTCTACCAGACACTGTCTTTACTCTTAATTCCTCCATTTTTCCTGTATCAATTTCCACTGTTACTACCAATTTAAATATGGGCTAGTTTTAGAACAGAAAATATATCAAACTCCTTAAACATGTCCAACAGAATTTTTAATATAGAAAATGAATCTGAACTTATGAGAGAAATTATCAAACCTAGTTGATAACCTGAAAAATACTGGAGGAAAATGTTGATCAGTGCTGATGTCCAATCACAAAAATATCCTACTTTTTTTATTTGCTGGGTTTTGGTAGAAACTGATATCTATAAGTCCCAAGATATAGCAGGCATAAAATACACAAGATTATTATATTAAAATCTTTAGAATATTAAGTTTTATACTTCTAGTTCTATTACGTATATAAAAAAATTTGATATTTTGTGCACAAATGGATGCTCTAACTCATTGGAAAAGACTCTGCTGCTGGGAGGGATTGGGGGCAGGAGGAGAAGGGGATGACAGAGGATGAGATGGCTGGATGGCATCACTGACTCGATGGACATGAGTCTGAGTGAACTCCGGGAGTTGGTGATGGACAGGGAGGCCTGGCGTGCTGCAATTCATGGGATCGCAAAGAGTCGGACACGACTGAGCAACTGAAATGAACTGAACTGAACTGAACTCTCTATTGTGGTGAGAGAGCACAGTTCCACATAGGTTAATTTTCTCGATAACTGAAGATTATAATACCATAACATTGTTAAATTATTTTCTTATACATGTGTGCAGGCTAAGTTGCTTCAGTCATGTCTGACTCTGTGTGACCCCATGGATCGGAGCCCACCAGACTCCTCTGTCCATGGGATGCTCCAGACAAGAATACTGGAGTGGGTTGCCATGTCCTCCTCTAGGGGATCTTCAAACCCAGGGATTGAACTTGCGTCTCTTATATCTCCTGAATTGGCATGTGGGTTCTTTACTACTAGCGTCATCTGGGAAGACCCAAATTATTTTCCTATAGGTACTATAAATTTACAACTATAACACAAATATACAATAACATCTTTCTATTTTTCCTCTGTGATAACTTTATTTCACGATTCTCCATTTCTGAAGATCAAGGATATTTTATCCTTGCAAATTCAAGAGTAGACATGATTGCTTCGCATTTAAATCTCTCTGAGACCACTGTGCGGTCAATACAGTATTTGTTACCTCCATTTTCACCTTTCCTTCTCCATGGATGGCTGTGGCTCCAGGGAAAGTTAACATTACAGCATGGCATAGAGGCAGAGCTGTTTGGCATGGGTCAGTGAAGTAACAGAGGAGTGCTGCAAAGACTCTGTGGTCCTCTCCATCCTCTATGGCCTATACTGAGTGTGCCTCGCCCCCATTCATCTACTGAGGATGTCTGAGGTCCTGCCATGGACTTCAGTTTTCAGGTACACTCATTCTGCATCCTTTCACTCCAAGTACATTCACTTCAATAGTCACGATTGGTTTCCCTGCCCACTGATGAAGCATGTAATACCAAACCATGTGACACTGCTCTCAGACCTACAGTCAGTGCTACTAACCTCTCAGGCATAGTGTTGAGTGTGAGGCTTCTGCAACAGTTGCTGTTTTCCTGCATACAGAAACTCAGCACACCTAACTCTAATCACATCTCCTCCAAATTTTCCTCTCAATCCTCCTGGTCAAGGTCTTAACCTCTTTGGGAGCTCTTACATCATCCTGAAGTTCTCCTTGCTCAGATTTATGCTACAATCAGATCGGAGTCCTCTACACTGTGGCTCTTGATATTTTCACCACCCAAGCTTTTGGAAATAAAAGTGCCTACTTTGTATCAGAAATAACAGTTAAAATTGTAGGGAGGGTGGCATTCAAGTTCATAGTCTCTGCTGGAGTATTTTAAAAATCAATCTTAAGATTTAAAACAGAAAAATTAATTTTTTTGTCCTAGACTGTACCTCTGTGTGTTAGTCACTCAGTCATGTCTGACTCTTTGCGATCCCTACGGACAGTAGCCCTCCAGGCTCCTATGTCTACGGAATTCTCCAGGCAAGAATACTGGAGTAGATTACCATTGTCTTTTCCAGGGGATAGTCTCGATCCAGGGATACAACCCGGGTCTCCTGAATTGCACGCATATTCTTTACCATCTGAGCTACGGGGGAAGACCAGACTATATCTGTCCTCCCCCTTAAGCAATGAATATCCTTGTGTCAGTGAAGATTTGCAATGCAATTAGCAACATAATGATGATGGTGATGATGATGTAAGAAACAAACAAACAAAAAAATCTGCTAAAAAACTCCAAATATTATCCCATGATAACAACCAGCTTTAAATAACAAACTCTCTTGGTATAACTATTCTCTGCTTTTTAAGATAAAATCATTTATCTTTCTATCTATAATTTAAGGTCAGTTCTAGTTACTTCCTTAAAAATGGGTTTTCTTTGATTATGATGTCTTACTTTAATTTGGAAAACTCAGAAGTGGACACAGGACTGGAAAATGTCAGTTTTCATTCCAATCCCAAAGAAAGGCAATGTCAAAGAAACTTCAAACTACCGCACAATTATACTTAAATCACAGGCTAGCAAAGCAATGCTCAAAATTCTCCAAGCCAGTCTTCAACAGTACATGAACTGTGAACTTCCAAATGCTCAAGTTGGTCTTAGAAAAGGCAGAGGAATCAGAGATCAAATACCAACATCCATTGGATCATCCAAAAAGCAAGAGAGTTCCAGAAAAAAAATCTACTTCTGCTTTATTGACTATGCCAAAGCCTTTGACTGTCTGGATCATCAGAAACTGTGGAAAATTCTTAAAGAGATAGGGATATCAGACCACCTGACTTGCCTCCTGAGAAATCTGTATGCAGGACAAGAAGCAACAGTGAGAAATGGACATGGAACAAGAGACTGGTTCCAAATCAGGAAAGGAGTATGTCAAGGCTGTATACCTGCTTATTTAACTTATATGCAGAGTACATCATGAGAAATGCCAGGCTGAATGCAGCACAACCTGGAATCAAGATTGCAGGGAGAAATATCAATAACCTCAGATATGCAGATGACACCACTGTAATGGCAGAAAGCAAAGAAGAACTAAAGAGCCTCTTGATGAAAGTGAAAGAGGAGCATGAGAAAGTTGGCTTAAAGCTCAACATTCAGAAAACTAAGATCATGGCATCTGATCCCATCACTTCATGGCAAATAGATGGGTAAACAATGGAAACAGTAAGAGACTTTATTTTTGGGGGCTCTCAAATCACTGCAGATGGTGTCTGCAGCCATGAAATTAAAAGATGCTTACTCCTTGGAAGAAAAGCTATGACCAACCTACACAGCATATTAAAAAGCAGACACATTATTTTGCCAACAAAGGTCTGTCTAGTGAAAGCTATGGTTTTTCCAGTAGTCATGTATGGATGTGAGAGTTGGACTCTAAAGAAAGTGGCTGGATGAAGCACAAGCTGGAATCAAGATTGCAGGGAGAAATATCAATAACCTCAGATATGCAGATAACACCACTGTTATGGCAGAAAGCAAAGAAGAACTAAAGAGCCTCTTGATGAAAGTGAAAGAGGAGCATGAGAAAGTTGGCTTAAAGCTCAACATTCAGAAAACTAAGATCATGGCATCTGATCCCATCACTTCATGGCAAATAGATGGGTAAACAATGGAAACAGTAAGAGACTTTATTTTTGGGGGCTCTCAAATCACTGCAGATGGTGTCTGCAGCCATGAAATTAAAAGATGCTTACTCCTTGGAAGAAAAGCTATGACCAACCTACACAGCATATTAAAAAGCAGACACATTACTTTGCCAACAAAGGTCTGTCTAGTGAAAGCTATGGTTTTTCCAGTAGTCATGTATGGATGTGAGAGTTGGACTCTAAAGAAAGCTGCTGCTGCTAAGTCACTTCAGTCGTGTCTGACTCTGTGCAACTCCATAGGCAGCCCACCAGGCTTCCCTGTCCCTGAGATCCTCCAGGCAAGAACACTGGAGTAGGTTGCCACTTCCTTCTCCAATGCATGAAAGTGAAAAGTGAAAGTGAAGTCACTCAGTCATGTCCGACTCTTAGCTACCCCATAGACTGCAGCCTACCAGGCTCCTCCATCCATGGGATTTTCCAGGCAAGAGTACTGGAGTGGGGTGCCATTGCCTTCTCTGAAAGAAAGCTGAGCACTGAAGAACTGATGCTTTTGAACTATGGTGTTGGAGAAGACTCTTGAGAGTCTCTTGGACCACACGGAGATCCAACCAGTCAATCTTAAAGGAAATCAGTCCTGAATATGCATTGGAGGACTGATGCTGAGGCTGAAACTGCAATACTTTGGTCACCTGATGTGAAGAACTGATTTATTGGGAAAGACCCTGATGTTGGGAAAGATTGAAGGTGGGAGGAGAAGGGGACGACAGTGGATGAGATGGTTGGATGGCATCACCAACTTGGTGGACACGAGTATGAGTAAGCTCTGGAAGTTGGTGATGGACAGTGAAGCCTGGTGTGCTTCAGTCCATAACGTCTCAAAGAGTCAGATATGACTGAACAACTGAACTGAACTTCAATTTCTTACTCTACCATGTATTGATTTGGCAAATAACAACTCTATCATACATAGTTGTCAGGAATTAGGAAAAATACTTCAAATAAAGTGCCTAGCACAGGACCAACACAGAAATGCTCAATAATTGTTAGCTATTTTTGTTTGGGGTTTCCCGGGTGGCTGGGTGGTAAAGAATCTACCAGCAATGCAGGAAACATAGGCGATATAGGTTTGAGCCCTGGGTCAGGAAGATGCCCTGGAGGCTGGCATGGAAACCCACTTCGGTATTCTTGCCTGGAGAATCCCATGGACAGAGAAGCCTGGCAGGCTACAGTCCATCAAGTCACAAAGATATAGACATGACTGAAGCAACTTGGCACACATGCATTTTGTTTCCAAATTATTACCTATGCAGAGGATTTTTCAAATGTGTACTGAATGTAGGTCCCTATTCTGAAGAGAGTTACATGGCTTTGCTGTAAGGCCTTGGATTTGAGGCTATTAGTATAAAAATAAAATAGTCTCTTAAGAACAATTTGGATACCAGAGTAAGGATTAGGTGACACTTTTATTTTGTTTATCATAATTTTTGGATTATTTATTTTTATTTTTTAAATTTCATTAAAACTCTATTTTGATGGCTGATTTTTTAGTGCCATCTAAAATTTCGAGCCCAAGGTAGAATCATCTAATCACAACCTTGCTGGGTACTTCAGAAGAACCATGGGTAGAATTAGAATAAGTAGGAAGAGAAGCTTATCTATACATGCACACATCAAGATCAGTTCAGTTCAGTCACACAAACATGTCTAATTCTTTGTGACCCCCATGGACTGCAGCACTCCAGGCTTCCCTGGCCATTACCAATTCTTGGAGCTTTCTCAAATTCATGTCCATCGAGTCAGTGATACCATCCAACCATCTCAATCTCTTTGATCCCCTTCTCCTCCTGCCTTCAATTTTTCCCATCATCAAGGTCTTTACTAATGAGTCAGCTCCTCGCATCAGGTGGCCAAAGTATTGGAGTTTCAGCTCCAGCATCAGTCCTTCCAATGAATATTCAGGACTGAGTTCCTTTAGGATTAACTGATTGGATCTCCTTGCAGTTCAAGAGACCCTCAAGAGTCTTCTCCAAGACCACAATTTAAAAGCATCAATTCTTTGGCACTCAGCTTACTTTATAGTCCAGCTCTCACATCTGACTACTTGAATAACCATAGCTTTGACTATACGGATCTTTGTTGGCCAAGTAATGACACACCAGGATAAGATTTCCAAACTCAAATATCTTCATGGCCAAAAGGTTGATGTAAGTAATTCAAGTAGTTTGAGAAAAGATGGCAGTGTGTAGGGGTTGTGATTGAAGCAAACATTTGAAAATTTGAAGACATTCAAATTCAGATTTTTAAAGACACTAGCCAGCCACTTTTTTAAAAAAGACCAAGGTCTAAAATTTTGTGACATTGACTTAAGAGATTGGTCTTGCACTCACCACAAGTCAGGAAGAGCTAGGATAGATTTTCTATAGTTCGACTTTTGCAGTTGGATTTTGTCACTATTGGAATAGTGCTAAATCCCCCAGAGTGCTGAGACTGGAAATAAAGATTTGCATTATTTGCATGTCCCTGTGTGACTTCCGTGGGATCTTAAGAGAGGTTGCCAGATCTATATTTATCATTAGTCATTAATGTCTTCTCTCTATCCACTTACTGTTTGGTATATCATATTAGGAACTAAGAAAAACAAAGTTAATGAACAGTAAGAGTTTTTCTTTTTTAAATCAAAAATGTAGTTCTAAGTGAAACCCTAAAATTTTCTTTTATAGGTTAAATTGAAAATATTTGCAACCAAGGATGTTTTACCACTTACCTAGAGAGATATGGTGCCATATGAGAAACAGAGTGAATAGCTTTGGAGTAAGCTATATCTAGGTTTAGATCCCAACTCTGTTGCTAATTAATTGTGCAAATTCTGACAGGTAATTTTAGCTCCATTCCTATATTCCCCAAAAAAACAAATATCATAAGACAAAATGCTTTGTACATGACAGCTGTCAATAAAAGTTTTGCACACAGTAGTATATTTATTGAAAGATATGTTTTACTTACCTTCTCTTCTTTTGGTTATATTGCAGATTAGTATGCTTGCAAAACAATAAACACTGAAAAGTTGATGGGCTGCTTTGTAATATAAAGAATATAAATGAGCCACTATGTATGATTCTGTATGTAAAAGGTAGACAATTATAGGCAATAATATTTTCCATGTCCTCAAATAAGACTTTAAGCAAACTATGTAGACAGAACAAAGTAGGCTTAAAATATATTATTACTTGTCCATTTTTACTTTTTCAGTATTCTACTTTTAGTCTTTCCTTTGAGAATAAATAAAAACTTTGTTTAATAAACCTAAATTTCCAAAGGAATTTTGTATCATATGTTGATTATACACTCAGCTTATGTGTGTTAATAAGCCCTTTAAATCATAGAAAGATTTATAAACAAATATTCACTAAAAGAATCTAGAGTTCAAAGTACATCCAATTAGAATTCAGAAAAGAGATGAGTTTTTAAATGCAATTTTAAACTTGAAAAGGGAATCTATCAGGAGGTAATTGATTCCACCAAAGAGAAGTAATGATTGAAAGTGTCCTGTCACTAGAGGATCCTCTGGAATATAAAAATGCATAGAAAAAGCAATAAGTAGGTTACACATTCGAGAACATGTTTGAAATATAAAGCTGCGTGGTGTATTCATTAGAAAACATCAGGAATCCCTAAAACAGTGTAAGACTATGCAAATTTTTTTTTTCCTTAAGCAATATTTCAAGGAGAACAGTGGTATGGCAAATCAATTAGAAGTGTCCTCGACTACATGAGTGCACATTACTGCATGTCTTGTTGTACCAGTGACATCCCAGTTCCGTGCAAGCACATTAGCTGATTTTACAAGATATGTGGCAATATGTTCCTCTGTATGAAAAAATAAGATGGAGCACGAGGGGACCTCATAATTGTCTGTGCAATTGTAGATATCTATAGTGCAGTTCAGTTCAGTTCAGTCGCTCAGTCGTGTCCGACTCTTTGCGACCCCATGAATCGCAGCATGCCAGGCCTCCCTGTCCATCACCATCTCCCAGAGTTCACTCAGACTCACGTCCATCAAGTCCATGATGCCATCCAGCCATCTCATCCTTGGTCGTCCCCTTCTCCTCCTGCCCCCAATCCCTCCCAGCATCAGAGTCTTTTCCAATGAGTCAACTCTTTGCATGAGGTGGCCAAAGTACTGGAGTTTCAGCTTTAGCATCAGTCCCTCCAAAGAAATCCCAGGCAAGTCTTGTAAATTCAGAAAAAGAAAGCATACTGACCTGATGGAAGTGTATTTGTCACTCGTTCTCTTTCCTTCTGTTTCTAAGGTCAAAATGGATGATGCAACCAGGAAATGTTACGGACATCAGAAATAGTACTCACTAAAGAAAAAACATTTGGCTGAAAAACTATAAATTGAAGGCTTATAAGTTCTGGAAAATTGAGATGCCTTGAAAGATTTGAGGTTTCAATGGTTATTTTATGAGGGCTTTTTTTGTTACCTAACTTTATAATGATCTTCCAATTAATAGTGTTTCTCTCCGTTAGGCTACAGTTTTGCCCTTGCTCAAATCAGTCCCTAGTGTAACACTCTAGTTATACTGTCAAAAACAAATGTTACAAATGTTAAAATATAAAAGGGGTTCTTCCTCTCTTAACCTATAGTTCCTCCTTCCCCCCACCCCGTAGCCAAACCAGTCCTCTGGCCTCATCTCCTTTGGCCTCTAAAGTCACTGTTCCCAATTCAAAAGACTTTATTAAATGTGATTTGGAATGCTATACCAATGTCTTCTTTAAAGGAAAATATACTAAAGAAGTAGATATAAATAGATGTAGAAAATCGTATTGGAGAAGCTCAGAAGTACTGCACTCAAGAAAGGCACGGCGATTGACAAGCAATTTAAGCTGGAGTGTGAAAGGATGCAGAAATAACAAGATTTGCATGAAAAATATTGAGATCATGAGAACATCAAATTTAAACGAAAAACTCATGTGCCTCATGATTTAATCATGAGGGCTGACATTACTGTTATAACTTTCAATATCCTTGGCTTTTGAAATCGTTCTATAATGAGGGTGGAGTATATCTATACAGAAAACCAGTGTTATTTTATCCAGTCAGCTCATTACTGTGAAAAACAGGGTTACAAGAATCCAAAGTCTTAATCTGTATGTTGGGAAGCCTAAACATTAGGTATGGCTGAGCTCTATTTTTACTCAGGTATTCAAAGCAAAAAGGAAAAACTAAGGCAGGTTGTGAAATGATTCATTATTCAATTTTGACTAGCCAACACACAAAAAAGCAGAAAGCACTTCAGATGGATGTTAATATCTCTGCTTTTATCTTATGAAAAATTTTAACAATTGGCTAAAAGCTAGGATTAAGATACTGTCTACAGAAGTCATTTAAAGGGCTCCATATTGACCTGGTTCATTCCCACGAACCAGGCAGCTGACATAAAGTAGGTCTTATTTTCCTTTCCCTTTTATTTTTTTATGGTATAATAGGTGGTCTAAAAATCTAGTTGCACTTGTTATCTCAGAGGAGAAATGCAGTTCTGACTTCTGTTTATGCTTTCATATCATACTGTATTGCTGTGAACCTGGGTGGCACTTCCAGTGGGACGCCATGTTTAGCCCATGAATGAGAACACTGTCACAATCAAAAGTGCTTCAGGCACAAACAGATTTGAAACAATCTTCCCACTGACTGGAAGAGAAAAGGCTGGTTCTGAAGATCATTAAAGGTGCTATTGATGTGGTTTCGGGGGGCACACATTTAGATTTTCAAACGTGTTTTACATTTGGAACAGTTTTACTCACATTAAAGCTCAGTTGCTTTCCCGAGAACTCTTCTTCCTGTCATCATTTGCAAGAGCTTTCACAGAGAACTTAACTGTTCCAACTGGGAAGGAGGTGGGAAAGGTGGGGAACGCAAAGCAGGCGATTGAACTACCTCTCTTGACTCAGAGATGCCAGGATCACCTGCTCAGGCAACATTCTGCAGAGTGAGAAGCATAGAGATGAAAGAGGCCACCTGCAGTGGCCCAGGAAGAAAAGGGAAAAAAATCATTTTGGCATTTAAATGTGCTAGCACTCTCTGATTTAAAAAGTTAAAAGGCTCTCTATCAATTTAAATTAGATTGAAAGTAATTAGGCAGCCAAGTAGCCAAGTCATTTCTTGGTGTGTGTTTATGTGTATGTGTATTTTCTTTTGTCGTGGTGACATTTCATTGACCATGCCATCATAAGGACATCTTGTTAGGCAACATTTCATTGTAGGGCCATTTCTCCTTGCAGCATCTTATCATTGACATTTTGTGACCAAAGTTGCCAGGGACATTTCTTGATGCAGTGTTTCACCATTGACATTTCATCAAAACAGCGGGCTATAGAGGTATAGCTCACTGCTGACAGTTAGTATACTAAAGCCCCTTAATTACATTATTACACATGCAATTAAGTTTTCCAGTTTCTGATGTAAAACTATCCCTGTTAAAGGAAGGAAGACTTTTTTTTTTTTTTTTTTGCATCTCCCTGCCCTGAATTTTTAAACCAATTGTGAGAGCTGTGTTAAATGAAAATATTGTATATAAATGTGTGTTCCTTAAAATGTCTTCTAAGGCCATTTAAAAAGAATCTTTATAGTGAGGGCAGGAAAACCAGTACCCATTGACCAAATCCACTCTGCCACTTATTTTTGCTAAAAAAAAAAAAAAAGTTTTATTGGCACACTACCATGCCCATTTTACATATTGTCTATAACTGCTTTTGTAGAATTAGGGAATTACAATACAGACTTTCTAACATAAAAAGCCTAAAATGTTTACTCTCTGGTCCTTTACAGAAAAAGTGTGCCAATCACTGCCCTGGAAGATGCTTATTTTAAATGTGGGTCATGGGGCTGGTCACTATGGTTTGGACACTTGGGGCACACATGTGAAGTGTGTGGGTTCCTGATATGTAGGAAGAAGCGAAAGACTTAGGGAGCCCAAGCTTGCACAGTTGGGTGGCCCAATGATCCACTGACTACCCTGAGCATAGGTTGGGCTTGAGGCTGAGAGGCTGGGATGCTACTGCCTGCCTGGGGACTATGGTGCTCAGGGGTGGAGGGGCAGGAAATGTGATTTGTGTTTATTTCTGAGAACATTCTCAATTTGGAGTCCTGATATCAGGATGTTCTCCTTTTATGTTTTCTCTCTGTGGCTGCTCATCCACAGCACTATTTGCCAGCCTAGACTCTTCTGCCTGGATGTTAAAATTTGAAGCACATCACAGCTCAGCTATGGGCCCTTTTTTTTAATCTCTGTGTTTTAATAATAATAGTAGCCTTTGGGCAATCTAATCCATTTCTAAGACTTAAATGAACAACTTTATGCTTATAAACCACCAGATTTTACCTCCATCCAGAATTATATATACAACTGCCTGGTTGATTTTCTGACTGACCTAGATACCTCCAGTATATTACATATTAAAATGACTAATGTTAAAAGACATAATACACATTTTAAAAATAAAAATAAATATAACCCTTGCTACAGGATCAGAATATCTGTAACTGCAGATACTGGGGACTTCCCTGATGGTACAGTGGATAGGAATCCACCTGCCAGTGTAAAGGACATGGGTTCGATTTCTCATCTGGGAAGATTCCACATGCCTCAGAGCAACTACTGAAGTTGTTAGTTGAACTAAGTACTCATACACCACAACTACTGAAGCCCCTGCTCCTAGAGCGCATGCTCAGCAACAGCAAAAGACACCGTGATGAGCAAACAGTAGCTGCACACTACTCTGCACACCACAAGGAACAGTGACCACTGCGCACCACCACTAGAGAAAGCCCACACGGAGCAACAAAGACCCAGTGGGAGTCAAAGATAAATAGGTGAATATTTTTAAAAAATAATATCTGTTCATGTACACCCATGACGGATTCATGTCAATGTATGCCAAAACCAATACAGTACTGCAAAGCAAAATAAAGTAAAAATAAAAATTTTAAAAAATTACAAGTAATATCTGTTACTAGAATTTTGTAATCTTTAACAACTATTAGATTTCTAGCAGAACAGATACAGTTACACATGGGAAGGAGCTACAACTGGAAAAGACGAAAACACAAAATTCTTCAAATTCTCTACGCATTGTCTTCACAAAAGAAATAAACAATTTGAAGAATTTACATAGCTCACTTGATTTAGTTTCATGCTCAACTGTCTTCTCTCTTTCACAGAAGAGAGTAGGAGAAAGTAATATATTCATTCATTACTTGACCAATTAATTGGTCCTATAGCATTAATAAAATTCCATCTCAATAATACATAAATAACAATTTAGCCCATTTTTAGTTTTGAGAAAATCTTTATTAATCTATGAATTTGAAAATTATGACATATTCTTATGAAAATTAAAACAAAACTGATGAAAATAATTACTGAAAATTTTCCTTTGCCCATGTTTCCATTTCCATTTCCTAGTGGTTATAATTAGTTCTTCAGTGTTCATTCTTTCAGAATTCTTTTTATTTTTAACTCCAAGAATTTTTATGAATATTTTATAGGGAAATGTCTTCCTACATTTTCCTTATTTACATTTTCCCCAAATGCTAGATGAATAGTATATCAAGACTTATTCAACTGACCTTTATTCAATGCTGACCAAGAGCTAACTTCTGATGCTACATGACTGGTGTCCCAGGAAGGAACAGCTATGACATAGGCAGAAAATTAGAAAAATTGTGATACACATAGTTTTTCCCACAGTTTCTCATTTTGCTTCTTCCTTTTGGTTTCATATTCTTTTATCCTCCTGTCATTTATTCAATTAAACCCTGAAGATTTTCTGCTTCTTCAGGTACGTTTTTGTTCTTGTCTTCTCTTTTCAATTCATCTGCATTGTCTTCTTCTGATTTGATTGGTTTTGTGTCTACAAATGATCCATATGTTTCGCCATCACTGCCATCCCACCTAAAGGTCTTTTTCCATGACTCTTTCAGTAAATCAACATTACTGTGCCTCCTTTTCTGTGAACTTTTTCTGGAAAGATGTTTGACTGCTGCTGTAGACATTTATGGTAACTTGGTAACTTATCACAAAGTAAAACACATGCTATCATTGTTTTGCCTACTTTTCATTTCATTCTGTTTCTAGATATAAAGGATATGAATATAGTCATCCTTTCCATCTATGTTAAATTTAACAAATCATAGATGGCTTTCTATAATTTGGTGGTATAATATTACATTTTTCTTTCAGGGCCTGTGCCTTGCTTTTCCATGTTATGAACTACTTTACTTTGCCCTTCTCCATTTGTTAAATAATTACTTTTATACTTTCTCACCAGGTAATGAAGCTTTTAAATATAGAATTGAGTACAACTACTTTTTAAATACAAAATATTTACCTGTGAAATAAATCTGCACTGGTGAAACCCAGCTCTTTGTCAGTTAACAAATATTAGCTTTCTACTGTCAACTCACCTCCTGGAGTTAGAAATTTTATAAAGTGGATGTAATAACAGAGTTTTGCCAAGAGAATGCAGTGGTCAAGGCAAACACTCTCTTCCAAACACACAAGAGAAGATTCTACACATGCACATCACCAGATGGTCAATACCAAAATCAGATTGATTATATTCTTAGCATAAGATGGAGAAGCTCTATACAGTCAGCAAAAACAAGACCAGGAGCTGACTGTGGTTCAGATCATGAACTCCTTACTGCCAAATTCAGACTTAAATTGAAGAAAGTAGGGAAAACCACAAGACCATTCAGGTATGATCTAAATCAAATCCTTTACAATTATACAGTGGAAGTGACATATAGATTCAAGAGATTAGATCTAATAGAGTGCATGAAGAACTATGGATGTAGGTTCATAACATTGTACAAGAGGCAGTGATCAAGACCATCTGCAAGAAAAGAAATGTAAAAAGGCAAAAAGGTTGTCTTGAGAAGGCCCTACAAATAGATGAGAAAAGAAGAGAAGTGAAAGGCAAAAGAGAAAAGGAAAGATATACCCATTTGAATGCAGAGTTCCAGAAAATAGCAAGGAAAGATAAGAAAGCCTTCCTCAGCCATCAGTGCAAAGAAATAGAGGAAAACAATAGAATGGGAAAGACTAGAGATCTCTTCAAGAAAATTAGAGATACCAAAGAAATATTTCATGCAAAGATGGGCACAATAAAGGACAGAAATGATACAGACCTAACAGAAGCAGAAGATATTAAGAAGAGGTGGCAAGAATACACAGAAGAACTGTACAAAAAAGATACAACCCAGATAACCACAATGGTGTAATCAGTCACCTAGAACCAGATCCTGGAATGCAAAGTCAAGTGGGCCTTAGGAAGCATCACTACGAACAAAGCTAGTGGAGGTGATGGAAATCCAGTTGAGCTACTTCAAATCCTAAAAGATCATGCTCTGAAAGTGTTACACTCAATATGCCAGCAAATTTGGAAAACTCAGCAGTGGCCAAAGGACTGGAAAAGGTCAGTCAGTTTTCTTTCCAATCCCAAAGATAGGCAGTGCCAAAGAATGTTCAAACTACTGCACAACTACACTCATCTCACACACTAGCAAGGTAATTCTCAAATTTCTCCAAGCCAGGCTTCAACAGTAAGTGAAATGTGAAATTCCACATGTTCAAGTGGATTTAGAAAAGGTAAGAGGAACCAGAGATCAAATAGCCAACATCCACTGGATCATCAATAAAGCAAGAGAGTTCCAGAAAAACATCTATTTCTGCTTTATTGACTATGCCAAAGCCTTTGACTGTCTGGATCACCACAAACTGTGGAAAATTCTGAAAGAGATGGGAATATCACACCACCTGAATTGCCTCCTGAGAAGTCTGTATGCATGCAGGCCAAGAAGCAAAAGTTAGAGCTGGACATGGAAAAACAGACAGGTTCCAAAGGGAAAGGAGAACATCAAGGTTCTATATTGTCACCCTGCTTATTTAACTTATATGCAGAGTACATTATGTGAAATGCCAGGCTGGATGAAGGACAAGCTGGAATAAAGATTGATGGGAGAAATATCAATAACTTCAGATATGCAGATGGCACCACCCTTATGGCAGAAAGTGAAGAGAAACTAAAGAGCCTGTTGATGAAAGTGAAAGAGGAAAGTGAAAAAGTTGGCTTAAAGCTCAACATTCAGAAAACTAAGATCATGGCATCTGATCCTATCACTTTATGGCAATAGATGGGGAAACAATGGAAACAGTGAGAAATTTTATTTTCTTGGGCTCCAAAATCACTGCAGATGGCGACTGCAGCCATGAAATTAAAAGACACTTTCTCTTTGGAAGAAAAGCTATGACCAACCTACACAGCATATTAAAAAGCAGAGACATTACTTTGCCAACAAATGTCTGTCTAGTCAAAGCTATGGTTTTTCCAGTAGTCATGTATGGATGTGAGAGTTGGACTATAAAAAAAGATGAGTGGCGAAAAATTGATGCTTTTGAACGGTAGTCTTGGAGAAGACTCTTGAGAGTCCTTTGGACAGCAAGGAGATCCAACCAGTCAATCTCAGAGGAAATCAGTCCTGAATATTCACTGGAAGGACTGATGCTGAAACTGAAACTCCACTACTGTGGCCACCTGATGTGAAGAGCTGACTCATTGGAAAAGACCCTGATGCTGGGAAAGATTGAAGGCGGGAGGAGAAGGGGACGACAGAGAATGAGATGGTTGGATCGCATCACTGACCTAACGGATGTGAGTTTAAGTAAGCTCTGGGAGTTGGTGATGGACAGGGTGCCTGGTGTGCTGCAGTCCATGGGGGTCACAAAGAGTCAGTTAGGAGTGAGCGACTGAACTGAACTAAAAGAGAAATATGCATCAGAAACTGCTTAAAGTGTTTTTTCTCTGCTCTCAAAACTTCTCCGTTCATATCTTTTCTTTCTTCCCCTTTCCTCCTATAACAGATCAAAAATTGCCATCAATTTATATAAATGGCTACTTCTGCCTGTTTTTTCCAAATCCTGTGACCTGAAATCCCAGAGTGTTTTTTAAACAGACATTCTTCTATTCTTTGTTAAAAACTGACAGAAGGATAGGAGGTAAGAGGGAAAGATAAGAATAAAATAAGGAGCAAGAGGGTAGTTCAAGGGAAATAATGTGTAAAACCAAGGACATTAGAGTATCATTAGTTTTTTTGATGAGACAAGGGATAGAGAGACTTACTGATAAACTGAATGTATGTTATAGTGTAAGCTTGCCAAGACTCACTGTATGTGATTGCTACAGTCAATCAAAAGTTGAAAATATCGTCATTGTTACATGTATTTCCTTAATAAAATTGCACTTTGATTACCATACGAAATTTTCATAGGTCTCTAGCGTATATCCTGTGCATGAGAATTATAATGAAATTTGTTTCTTATAACCTATATGTGTAAGATAAGGAAAAGAACAGCAGGGCTTCCTTTCTGCTTTGTCATTTGCTTTCTCTCATCTCCCCAACTTTAGTGGAAGTGATCCACTGTTCCTTAGCTATATTTGGAACAGTTCTCAATTATATGACTTCTTTGGCTTCATTGTAACTGTTTCTGTACTTGTCTGTCACTCCTACTAGACTGGGAGTCTGATCAGGAATTGATGCTAATTTTTCATTCCTCTAGCACCTAGCTTTATTTCATCAAGAAATGCTTAACATATGAATGGGTATAGGGATGAATGAAAGAGTGAGAGCACATAACCAGGATGATTTTCTCTTGCTGTTGTTATTATATGAAATAAATCATCAGAATGTAATTAATGTATCAAATTCCACCATTTCTGTGCCACTCATTCCAGATTTGTGTGCATCACCAAACCACAGAAACTGCTCAAAAGGAGACTAGATAACAGAACAGGTTTCCTTAATCCATCTACATTTTATAAAAAGAGAGTAACAGAACTAGAGCTCCAGTTCACTAAAATAGTAACAACAACAGCAAACAGCTGAAATGTATTGAATGTTTATCACATGCCATTCTAAGCCACCTATGAAACTGGTGATATTTTCCCCATTTTACCAAAAGGGAAACTGAAGCAACAGTTTATTATTTACCTAATAAACTGTTAGGTAATTTCCTAAGAACACAAGTATTCAATAAAGTTACTAAATGATGAGACAGCATTGCTATTATCAGATGAGACTAGAATATTTGCATGACACTATGTTTCTAGACATTTATCACACTTGGAAACTGTACATTTAGTTTCTGGATATGTGTGCCTTTCTTACTACACTCTACACTTGCTCAAAGCAGACCTGTGTATGATTTTGTTCATCTAACACATGATAGGCGCTCAATATTTCTTGAGTGAACGATAAGGCAAGCTGCTACTCAGAACCCAGCACTCCATCAATGTAGTACAAGAAAAGAGTAAATTGTTCTGAAATTTTGCCTCTCTAAGACTCGCTGAATACGAGGAATCCTAGAACTATTACTAGAGAGAGGTTTGAAACTCAGAAGACATGCACCAGACTACCAGTCTCTATGTTATCAATAGCATGGAGAGCCTCAAACATGAGCATGTTGGGCCTGGCTGAGACACATCACTCTCCTCAAATCGTGTAGAAGGAGACCACAGTTTCCTCAGTCATTTTTTCTTATATTACTTGAAAAATCATCTTTTCACAATAAACTGTTTTCCCCTAAAGCCCCAGTGAATCTCATCTCCTTCTGTTCTTCAGCAGGAGACACCCCTGAACATATTTAGAAACTGAAAGCTTCTCAGCGCCAGTGCCCACCTAGTTAAAATTACTATCTTGCCTACACAGCTAATGTGTCTTTTTGTACAGAAAATGTTAGCATCCTCAAGTCATCTACTCGAATTTTTGCTTGCCTTTTTTAAACCCTTGGTGGATCCTGGAATCATTAGCTGGCTATCTCCTGACTGGTTGGGATTCTTCTCTACTCATTCCACCTTCCCTCATTTCTGCATGTACTATTGCATTCTTGTAAACCCTGTGCCCCACTTAAGCTGCATTTTACTTTCCCCGGAACTATCAACATCACAGCACATGTCAATCAAGTGACTTTATCTTCCTACACCAACTTTTCCATTCTTTAGGAGAATTCAGTCCAAAAATACATGTGTTGCATATTTATCTGCATAGGTAAGCACTTTGTGGAATTCAGAGATGAATAATACTCTTAAATTCCACTTTAGGGAGTTTAACAGTCTTCTGGGAGACTCAAACTATAATAAATGAATGATTCTTACTCTACAATGGACATAAAGTGTTATGAAAGATAAAGCCATAAAATGTCTTAACAGAAGAGGTGGCTGAGTTACAGTTTTAAAGATACGTAGGATTTTGACAGAAAGAAATGAAAAGGGAGAAAGAACAATACAGACGGAACACCACCACTTAATGCAGGGTGGGTACCAAATCCACGACACATTCAGAGACTAGTGGGTGGATGAAGGTAGCAGTAGAACTGGGATCATGAATCAGGGGTTGGAATGAGTGGCTAGGGCCTTAATTGTCTTAGTAAGAAGTCTGGACTTTGTAGACAAAGTGAAAGTGAATGTGCAGTCGCTCAGTCGTGTCCGACTCTTTGCGACCCCATGAACTGCAGCCTACCAGGCTCCTCTGTCCGTGGGATTCTCCAGACAAGAGTACTGGAGTGGGGTGCCATTTCTTTCTCCAGGCAATCTTAATGACCCAGGGATCGAATGTGGGTCTCCTGCATTGCAGGCAGACGCTTTACCCTCTGAGCCACCAGGGAGATAATCAGGAGGCCTCAAAACTTTTTGAGGAGAGATATGTCATGAGGAAGAACCCTCATTTAGGAAAAGCATTCACTAGGAACAACAAATGTATTGAAGAAGTTTAAAATGGAGACCAGAATTCTTTAAAGTAATATATTGTCATCTAAGTGAGAAAGAAACTTAACAAGGGCAGCAGCAGTAGGAAGGAAAGTGAGGATGAATGAGATGCCCTTAGGAAGAAGAATGGACGAGTCTGAAAAATTAAGAAAGAAAGAAGGCAAAAGGTGACACTATGCTATGGGCTGGCCTTCACAGCAGAATCCCTGCAGAATTCCTCTGACAGTCTCAACAATGTTTTCTGTTTTCTATACTATTTTCCAGGGAACTTTCTATTGCAGTTCTTGTCAACAGAAGTTCTAACAATTTACTACTAAAGGCAAATAGCTACAGAACACGTTCATAATGAAAAGAGTGCATAATGAAAAGAGTGAATCTCTTAGAGCTGGAATGACTCTAAAAACTTTGTTTAACCTTAGAGAGTCTAATATACCTTTCTTAGTTTGTATTTAATAAAACCAAGACACATAAAATTAATGTGAGTCGGGACTGGAAACATGTGACAGCTGTCTTCTGCTCCAGGACTCTTTCCATTCACTGTCCCCATTGCTAATAACCTAAAAATCAGCTTCTTAGAAGAAATTAGTTGATAGGCAATATGAGCAAAATCTAGACACAGAATGAAGGATCTAGGGAAAAACACCTAAGTATAGGGGCACTCAAAGATGGACAAGGGCAAGGGAAATTAGGCAGACAAATATAACTCTATTTAACGTGTCACATTGGGACACTTTAAGAATCTGCCTGTTAAAAACTGGGTGCCACAATTTTGTCTAATGGCTCCTAGAAAGTCTTTTTTTTTTAAACTTGACTCTGACTCAGGTAATGTAAGACTATCTATTTATTATATTATGAGGAATAATTACTTAGTAACTTCCTTAATTTAACCTTTCAAATACAATATTGAATATCCTCATATTCAAGATGATGTCACTGAAATTAATTTGCCCTAATAAGACAAAAACTTGGTCATCTCTATTTCCTCCTTTATTTTTCAACTTATTTGATCAAATGGAGAGAGTAGTCTGGGAGACATAGCTATAATAGAGTCTCATAGATACTGAGAAGAGATGGTTTACTTCTTGATTCCTCTTTGTCCTATTAAAAGTAATGCAACATTCTAGAAAATTTTTCTTATATACTGTGTTATCAATGTGTTCTTAAACTTATATCCAATAAGTCTTTTTTTCTTTTGACTATGTTTATGCCTTGATAACCATACCCTGTTCTGTGTAACTTTTATTTCCCCTCATCTTTTGCCTTATCTTTTAATTTTGCATTTACTATCAATTATTACCCATCCCACAGTGAAAATAATTATATAACATGAAACCTCATGTTAGAGTCCTCTGCCAACCATCAACTGTCACATCTCCCAAACACAAATTGGGCTGCAATTCACCTACTTTGTACTCTCTTTAACAGGAAAAAGGGAAGGAAAGAGGGGTACATTGACACATTCAAAATGTGAAATTTTCCACATATTTATAATAAGAATTCTCATGTAGTCAAGCCAAGATTACACTTACACAGAATGGCTTAATCATTTTGAGAACTAAATGAGAGAGCTACAGATCCTGGTTTCCTCTCTACCTCTACTGTGTTAGGTGCTTTCATCAAGACACAGTACATAATTATGACCTCGAAACAGATAGCTCCCAAATTTCTACCTTCAGCCTTTACCCCTCTCCCTAATTCCCAACTATATAACCAATTTCCTTCTCACCATTCCTATTAAGATGCCTCAGTCATCAAAACCAACCTTAAATTTCCATTTAGCTATATAATCCTGGTGAGTTTCCTAAATATCCTGAGTTTTGGTTTTCTTATCTACAAATTGGGGAGAATACTATCTACTTCAAAGGGTTAATATTAGTATGAAATAAATTCATGATCATAAAGTAGCTAGTATTGTATAGAAGACTTAATAGATACTCATAATAGGCACATAATAGATACTCAGTGGTTTTTCTTTTTGAGTTTGATAATTTTACATTTTAATATCATTTACAAAGAGGTCATTTGCATCATAAAATGCATCTATTTTAAGTTTATATATTTCTATGAACTTTACAAATTACATACAGTGTTTTACCAACACTTAAAATACAGACCATTTCCAATTTTTCTTGTGTCCATCCCTCTGTGTCCAGCCTGAGGCAGTCATCATTCCCTGTTTCCAGCCCCAGGAAATAACTCATCTGTTTTTTATCACTGCAGTTTACAGCTGTATTTTCCAGAATTTTATATAAATGGAAACATGGAATAATGCTCTTGGTTTTTTAGGGCTGAATATTCAGTGACTCATAATGTCTTTTTTCCTTCTTATTCTCTCTTTCCTTCCATTCACACCCAAATCATTGTTTCTCTTGCAGCTACCTTATTTCCTGGTTCTCTGTTTCTTCATTCACAAGGAGCTGTATAGCCACCTCAGTGCCTCAGGTAACAATGATGTCACCCATCCTCCTACTTCCTCACTCATCAAATCCCACCAGCAGCTGTGTACAAAATAAGCAAACAAACTAGATAAATAGCAGTTTTTTAAGAGCTGTTTTTCCTATTATATTTGTCATTGCTTTTGTATTCTTTTGAATATAAATCTATTTCACTATATATATAAAACACTGATGTTATAACTATGCTTGAAATTTCAGCACTTTCTAGTTATAGCTAAGCAAAACTGTAGAACATTAAGTTTCTACTTTGAAAACTGCATATGTTAATTACTGTAACTGCCTAATCTACATATTCCAGAACAATACTTGGCTAACCCATGATGGGTTCTTCTATATTACTTAGAAATTAAAAGTTGGCTATTCTTAAGTAAATGTCAAAACTATATTTGAACAAATACAATTATTTATCCTAAACATAAACGCATCCTTGCCAAACACAGAGATAATGAGCACTAATGATAAACTCTGGCATTATAACAAAGCAGCTTAAAACCCTTTTAGACTTTCTTTTCAAATAAAAACACTACTCTCTTACTAAAAAGTGAGGAAAGTTTTACCAACAAAAAAATACTCTTTAGACAAGTGGAAATATTGTCTGCAGCTATGCTTGCCAAGTAAAGAAAAGATAATGCCCAAGATGTGCATATCCAAGCTTGTTGGGTAAAGAATAGATTTCAAATGTGCTTCCAAAAACATTCATTACAAAACAGTCAGATTTACTTTTTTGAATTGTTAGTTCCTAAGTCATATAAAAAGTTCATATTCTGAAGATTTTCCAGCTTGCTCTGAGCAAAATACTGTGTGTCAATTCACATTTGACACACTAAAATACTTTTTAAAATATTCTGAATTGGCCTTTTAAAAACAATTCAGGCATTCAACTTTATGTATTCACCTCTGTTCCTACTTAAATATGAACATGTGGAAAAGAGGTTCACTAGGGGATAGAGAATATGCAGCAATCTGAAGCAAGGAAACATGACTTGACATCTTGTCTGGTTGACAGAAAACCAAATAATAGACAGCTCACAATAGCAAAACCTGATGCTAGAACTGTTTCAGAGGATTATGTCCTGAAAGCATAAGTAACCCTTTGAATCAATTTCTGAGACTAGATGCAGTAACTTAAGCTTGTGCTTCTTACCCATAAGAGATTAGAAGGAAAAATCATCATTTTTATACTCTTTCATGAGCCATAATCTCCATAACGGATATATGGGAGTACCGGCCTCCAAGAGATAAAACATCTTCTAGACTTGCTTTAAACATTGTACTGTCTTTAGCCCCCAGTGTACCTCACTAAGAATGAGGTATCTGCACTGGTCTTTCATGAGTAATCTGCATGTATTTATTTCCTAGCCAGCTGGATGCTCTATCCTGCCTACCCACAGAAGGTAATACAACTAGAAACCGGTTTGAGGGGAAATCTCACAATTAGCATGTGTATATACTAACAGTACAAAAATTTTAATTCAGAGAATACGTGAACATAGTAGAATTCATTCACTCATTACATAGATACTGTTAACGAGCATCTATGTCCTAAGTCTTGAATCTTTAGAATTAAAGACGCAGTTTCTTTTCCTGCAGCAAAGATTTATACAGTGGCAGTGTTATCTGAAAAGATGGCTCAGCACATTCCTTGTTAGACAGTTTACTCTCAGAAAATATATCTTTATCATTTAGCAGTAATGTGGTAATCTCCCCAACTTGTAGTAATCTTCCTCCCATTTTTTTTAATCTGAGGAGACAATAAGAAGTATAGTTCTTTAAACTCTCAAGAATTTGAAAATTACTACTGTGTCATGACTATACATTTTGAAATTTTGGTTCTGTCTTTTATTTTAAGGCTGAACCTCCCCAGTTTGTAGAGATAACTTTGGTTTTGAAATGCTTTCAGACACATTACTACCCTGATTGCACCTATGGATTCTTCTGATTTATCAGCATCCTTCTTTAGGGTTATTCAGAAATAAAAGCAGTGTTCCAGATGTGCCCCAGTCCAACCATAGAGCCATTATCCTGAATTTAGTTTCCACAGTTACTGTTTTAATGTGACATAATAGAACATTAGCTTTTTGAATGGTTTTATGGTATTTGGACTCCCACTGTGGCAATGACTAATGAAAATTCTTGCAAACAAGAACATGGTTAAATCTCTTGTTGAGAATATCAGCATAATGGCAGCAAAGGAATTTTAGTGTTCATCTGCCCCCAGTAACATCAAATTTGAGCAACTATTTGTGCACAAAAGTTAACCAAAAAATATTGTCAAAAGAGCTAGAATTCCAGGTGACAGATTACAGCACCTAAGTGCAGCACGGAAATAAATAAGATGGCTTGAGACCAGCCTCAAGACCAGCTTCCAAGGATTCAGTTTCCTGGCCTGCCCCAGAGCCAGACCAGCCCCCACAGACCCAAACTCCAGGTTGACCTCTGAGTTTATAAGCTGAAGCCCTAGGTTAGAGGCTGACTTTCATAGTCCCAGGATCTAGGCTCACCCTAGAAACAGATTGACATCTGTGGCCTTCAGAACAGCTCCTATGAAACCAAACTCCTGACCCATCCTAGTACTAGACTAGCACTCATGGAACCAGACACTAGTCCTATCCCAGATCCCTGGTACTTATTTGGGCCCATATGGACTCAAGATTCAGGCCGTACATGCAAACCCATTTCTCAGGCCTGTCACTACAGATTCAATCACCAGACTAGTCCCAGTGAATCTAAGCTCCAGGCCCACTTCTGCAGACTTAGGTATTAGGCTGGTGGCTATGTACCCAACTACCAGCCCCCGTATTTGCTGATCCAAGCAGTAAATCTGCTTATGCAAGGATGCCAGCAGCAAGCCAACCTGTGAGCATTATCCAGAATCTCTAGGTAGGCTGACTGGTGAAGGGTTTTGCCTTCCAAGGACAGTCTGTAAAGACTAGAAGAGGTACCTACTTTATTAAATGTGCAGAAGCAAATATAAACCCATTGGATCATGAATAATCAAGGAAACATAACACCACCAAAGGAAACTAATAAAACTTCAATGACTAGCCCTAAAGAAACGGAGATCAATGAATAGTCTGGCAAGAACTCAGGATAATCCTTTTAAAGAAAATCAGTGAACTATAGAAAGAAAAAAAAAGATAGAGAACTATATGACATTAGGAAAACAATGCATGAACATAATGAGAAGTTCAAGAAAAAGAATAGAAATTTATTTTAAAAAACAAAACAAAAGTCCTAGAGTTGAAGAATATAATGATTGAACTGCATATTTAAAGTAACTTCAATAGCAGACTCAATCAAGCAGAAGTAAGAACTTGTAAATTTGTAGACAGGTCATTTGATATTATCCAGTCAGAGGAGCAATAAACAAATGAATAAAGAGCAAAAAAGAATGGATAAAGCCTATGTGAATTATGAGATGCTCATTAAAACAAAACAATTTGTTATTAGAGTCTCAGAAGAAAAGAACAATGGCTGAGAATGTCCCAAATCTGGGGAGAGATTTGGACATCCAATATCATGAAGACAATAGGTCACTTCCAAATAATCTTCTCCAAAACACATTATATTACAACTGTTTGAAACCAAAGACTAAGAGAGGATTTTTAAAGCAGCAAGAGAAACAAAGAAAATTTTACATATATAAGGAACTTTTTCCCTCAATAAGGCTATCTATAAACATCTCAGCAGATATACAAAAGATAAAGAGAAGGAAGTCAAATATGTTGTTGTTCAGTCACCAGGTTTTGTCCAGCTCTTTGTGACCCCATGGACTGCAGGATGCCAGGCCTCCCTGTCCCTCCCCGTCTCTCGGAGTTTGCCCAAGTTCATGTCCATTGAATCAGTGATGCCATCCAATCATCTCATACTCTGTCACCTCTTCTCCTTCTGCCTTCAATCTTTCCCAGCATCAGGGTCACTTCCAATGAGTCAGCTGCTTACATCAGGAGGCCAAAGTATTGGAGCTTCAGCTTGGAGTCAAATATACCACTGTGGAAAATTATCAATTCACAAAGAAAGACCGCAAAAGAATTAAAACACAAGAGAACCACAAAACAGTAATGAATTAATAAGATGTCATATGTAAGTCCATATGTATCAATAATTTCTTTAAATATAAATGGATTAAGTTATCCAATCAAAGAGTATGCTGCTGCTGCTGCTAAGTCGCTTCAGTCGTGTCCGACTCTGTGTGACCCCTGGTGGGGCAGCCCACCAGGCTTCCCCGTCCCTGGGATTCTCCAAGCAAGAACACTGGAGTGGGTTGCCATTTCCTTCTCTAATGCATGAAAGTGAAAAGTGAAAGTGAAGTCGCTCAGTCGTGTCCAACTCTTCACGACCCCATGGACTGCAGTCTACCAGGTTCCTCCGTCCATGGGATTTTCCAGGCAAGAGTACTGGAGTGGGGTGCCATCGCCTTCTCCAATACAATCAAAGAGTATAGAGTAGTTAAATAGATTAAGAAATAGAATCGGACTCTTTGCTGCCTACAAGGGATTCACTTTAAGGACACTCATAGGCTCAAGAAAAGAGACAGAAAATGTACTCTGTGCAATTTAAAACTCTAAGAGAGCAAAGTTAGCTATACTTACATCAGACTTTAAATATGGTTAAGTAGAGGCAAAGAAAATTGTTATGTAATGATAAAGGATCAATTCATCAAGAAAATATAACAATTGTAAATATATATGCACTCAACATTAGGGTACTTAAATATATAAAGGAAATATTAACAGATCTAAAGAGAGAAATAGAAAACAAAACTGTAAAAGTAGGAGAGAACAATATCTGATAAATCATCTAGATAGTAAATCAACAAGGACACACTGGATAAGAACTGCACCTTAGACAAAATGTACCTGATAGATATGTGAAAAACATTTCACTCAACAGCTGCAAAATATATGTTCTTCTCAACACACATGAAATGTTCTCCAGGATAGATCATATGTTATATCACAAAAATAGACTTAGTAAATGTAAGAAGATTGAATTTGTACCAACTGTGTTTTCCGACAACAACAGCATGAAACAAAATCAATAACAGAAAGAAAACTGGAAAATTAACAAATGTGTGGAGATTAAACAATACCCTTCTGAACAACCAGTATGTCAAGAAGAATTCAAAAAGGAAACAAAAAAAATATCTTGGAACAACTGAAAATGGAAACATGGCATACCAAAACTTATGGGATACTGGAAAACCAATTCTAAAAGGGAGATAAATGTCTACATTAAGAAAAAGAAGGGATTCCCTGGTGGCCCAGCTGGTAAAGAATCTGCCTGAAATGTGGGAGACCTGGGTTCGATCCCTGGCTCGGGAAGATTCCCTGGAGAGGGGAAAGGCTACCCACTCCAGTATTCTGGCCTGAAAAATTCCACGGACTGTATAGCTCATAGGGTCTCAAAAAGACACGACTGAGCGATTTTCATATTCATATTCATATTCATATTAAGAAAAAAGATCATAAATAATAAAGTAAATTTACACTTCAAAAAAACTATAAAAAAAAGAACAAATTAAGCCCAAAGATAGCAGAAGGAAGGAGATAACAAAGATCAGAGTGCAAATAAATGAGAGACCATAAAAAACAAGAGAAAAAAATCAATGAATCAGCTTGCTTTTTGAAAAGTGATAAATCTTTAGCTAGATTAAGAAAAAAGAAAAAAGACTCAAATAATATTAGAAATGAAAGAAGCAACATTAAACTGATACCACAGAAATACAATGTGTCATAAGAGACTACTATAAATAATTACATGCCAACCTGATAAGGTAGAAGAATATGGAAAACTTCTAGAAGCATACAATCTACCAAGACTAAATCATAAGAAATAGAAAATCTGAGAAGATCTATAACAACTTAGCAAGTAGACTGAATTCATATCCAAAACCCTCCAAACAAAAAATCTCCCCAGGACCTAATGGTTTTGATGGAAATTTCTACCAAACATTTATTGAAGAATTAGTTCCAATTCTCTTCAGTCGCTTCCAAAAAAAGGAGGGGGGAATATTTTCAAACTTATATCATGAGATAATATTACTATGATATCAAAGTTAGATAAAAACATTATAAGAAAAGAAACTTACAAGCCAATACCTCTGATGAATATAGATGCAAAAATTTACAACAAAATACCAGCAATAACCAGAATTAGATGTGTATAAGAGACAGGAAATACAATGTGTCATAAGAGACTACTATAAATAATTACATGCCAACCTGATAAGGTAGAAGAATATGGAAAACTTCTAGAAGCATACAATCTACCAAGACTAAATCATAAGAAATAGAAAATCTGAGAAGATCTATAACAACTTAGCAAGTAGACTGAATTCATATCCAAAACCCTCCAAACAAAAAATCTCCCCAGGACCTAATGGTTTTGATGGAAATTTCTACCAAACATTTATTGAAGAATTAGTTCCAATTCTCTTCAGTCGCTTCCAAAAAAAGGAGGGGGGAATATTTTCAAACTTATATCATGAGATAATATTACTATGATATCAAAGTTAGATAAAAACATTATAAGAAAAGAAACTTACAAGCCAATACCTCTGATGAATATAGATGCAAAAATTTACAACAAAATACCAGCAACCAAATTCAGCAGCGCATTATAAGGACCATATACTACGATCAAATGGAATTTATCCCTGGGGTGCAAGAATGGTTCAACAAAAACAAATCAATAAATGTAACACACCACATTAATAAGATGAAAGATGAGAAGTCATATAGTCATCTTGAAAGACACAGAAAAAACATATCACAACATCCATTCATTACAAAAACCTTTAACATACTGGAAATAAAAGGAATAGAACCTTGACATAATAGAGGTCATAAATGACATACCCATAGCTAATATACTCAAATGGTTAAAGTTTAAAAACTTTCCTGCTAAGATCAGATAGCAAGCAAGGATGCTCACGCTTACCACTACTATTTAAAATAGTGTTAGAATTTCTAATCACAGTGTACCTTAAACACACTAGGCTTTTTCCTCACATAATCAAATAGCTCCAGTAGATTCCTTGGGACATAGGGACTCCAATAGATCCTTCTGCTCTGTCATATTTAGATCATCTGCTTTCTTCCTTATGGTTGTCACCTCAAAATCACAATACGCCTATTGCACCTCCATTATCACATCCTCATTATAGGAAGGAAGAAGGAAGGACCATGGGTCATGCCAGTCTAGTCTATTTATTTTTATCAGGAAAGCATAAACTGACAAAACAGAATTCTACTTACATTTCACTAATGAGAACTGTGTCACAAGGCCAGACCTAGCTAGCTAGAAGGTAGCCAAGGGAAGGATGTTGTGTGTCTACTCTAATCATGTACATAATATTAAAATTGTGCCAACTATTGTGGCCTACCCACATACTCTAATAAGAACTTTAAAATAAATTTCCTTGGTATCATTTAATAAACAAAATGGCAGCTGCTATCATCTGGCTCTTCCTGATCTTCATTTTATATTTAATTCTATTTATAGGCAGAAAATGAGATGGTTAGATAGCATCACCAACTCAATGGACATGAACTTGTGCAAACTCCAGGAGATAGTGAAGGACAGGCAAGCCTGGAGGGCTCCAGTCCATGTGGTCACGAAAATCAGACACAGCTTAGCAACTGAACAACACAGGTACCTCTGTAAAACTGGCTGAGTTCATGAAAAGTATGAAGAACTACTTAGTAACGCAAGGATAATATATTGGCTTTGAACGAGCTTACTGTTTTATAGGAAACATAAGAAGCAACTGTTCAAAAAGCACTACACTTTCCCTCTCATGTGTATGCTTAAACAGAATTGTATTGCTACATCTATACACAATACATTCCCTGAGGTGTCTCATTGGTTGTGTACAATAGGTAAATTCTCTTTCTCTTATATAAATAAGATGTCTTTTTTATCTTGACCTGTTTTAATAATATCTCTCCTCAAGATACCTAATAATATTACTTGGGAGTTCCCCAGTATTTTTGTTTTTGTTTTTGTTTTTTTCTGGGCTTTAGAAAGCCTTCTGTGCACATCCAGAGCTCGCCTCCACATTATTAGGAATAGTGCCAGGGTTTCTGTTATAGATTCAGTTACATCTGCTCCTTCTACACATTTGGGATACCAGGAACACAGATGTTCTTGGCTCCCAGCCATTTGCAGCCATGTTTCCTCTGCAGGTAAATTTTTCATTACGCATTTATCAAGCCTGTTACTTTCTGGTTGGTGCTCATCCTCAGTGCTAGACCTGACTATGGTAGCAGCTGCTCTTTTAGTTAGAGTTTCCCTCTTTTCTTCTAGGCCATCACAAATAACCAAAGACCTAACTTCACTGCATGAAGACCATAGCTGACTACAGACAATGTCAGCTCTAACGTGAAAGAATTCAATAGAAATGACAAGAGCAGTTTCATGAAATCTGAGGCCTAAAACTACTAGAAAGAGGAATATGAAGAGCAAGTGCTAATATTCATTTTGGAATGTCAAGTGATGTAACTGTCATTAATTTTTCTAAGTATAGGAGATAGGCTTCCCAGGTGGCACTAGTGGTAAAGAACCCATCTGCTGATGCAGGAGACATAAGAGATGTGGGTTCGATCCCTGGGTTGGGAAGATACCCTAGAGAAGGGCATGGCAACCCACTCCAGTATTCTTGCTTGGAGAATCCCATGGACAGAAGAGTCTTGTTGCAGTGAAAAGGGAAAAAAAGGGGTGGGGGATGAGTTTTTTTCTTTTCCTTTCCTGAGAACAAAGAAGATAAAGAGAAAAGTGAGCAGGTCTGGACATTCCTAGTTTTGTTTTGTTTTTTTCTTTTCTTTTTCTTTTTTTTTTTTAACTGTAATTGCTCCTAACCTGGGTGGCTCAGACAGTAAAGAATCCACCTGCAGTACAGGAGACCCGAGTTCGATCCTTGGGTCAGAAAGACTCCCTGGAGAATGGAATGGCTACCCACTCCAGTATTCTTGCCTGGAGAATCCCAGAGAGGAGCCTGGCAGGCTACAATCCACAGGGTCGCAAAGAATCAGGCACAACTGAAGTGACTTAACATGGCACAGCACAAACTTAAACCACCTTTAAGACATTACTTAAAATATTAATTCCAGGCATCATCCTAGACTTACTAAATTCAAATTTCAAGGAGCAAACTGGAAATCTGTATTTTCAAATAATCTTTATGATCAGAATTTTAAGAAACATAGTGGTATTTAAATGTTCATTGACAGCACAGAGAAAAAACCTCAATTTTTACTCTTAAGATAGTTACGATGATGATCTCATGAAGCACAGAGAAGATACAGGTAGTATAAACAAAGGAAAGTAGCCACTGTAAGTGGAGAGTTTTTCCCTTGGAGACAAACCTTAAGACTTTTTTTTTTTTTTTTTTGCATAATATCAAATGAAAGATTGATTGGAAGCACAATAAGAAGGGTGAAAAAATTCTTCATAAGAGTTTTCTCAGGAAGGAAATGAAAACCCAAGGGAAAGACTCAGAATGTCCTCACACTTGAGTAAGCAAACCCTGCTGATCAATAAGCTTGTTGCACAGAAGAATAAAATTTCCCCCACAGGATGCCGCCCTGCAGGAGCAGGTACATGGGGCCAAACACAATGGGTGGAGTTTCTATGAAAGGACCAGAGGCGGGATATGCAGGGAGTCAAACCTGGAGGAGGAAAATCTGCTCCTTTAATCCTTTTCAAAATACTTTTCAATTGAAAGAAAAGCAAAATCACAATATTCTGATCCTCTTCTCTCTCTTGAAATTAATAATATTATTTATTATGACCAATATGAGAACATCAGTCAGCCTCTTAAATTATTTAAATGAAACTATTCCACTTGATTTGGTGCTAATGCTCAAATGGTTTTAAGAAGTAATAATAGCTATTGGGGGGATTTTAAATGCAGAGTTAGAAAATCTCTGCTGGTACCCTACTTTCTATTAAACAGAGTTATAGAAGCCTGCTGTCCCCATTATAACTATAACTCACTATGAGGCACTGAGCCAGTAATATCAGCTCTGCTTTCTGTGGAAATCTGTAAAAGGGAAAAAAATTCAAATATCTTCTATATGATTTTGGTCAATAGATATACACAGACCGTTCTGGACTCAGAGATATAGATGATAGATAGATATAGATATATAGATAGATAGAGACTGATCAATCGATAATACATTTTACTTGTTAGTCTGACATTTGACAACCCCTTGTAAAGTATGCCTCTTAATCTGTAAACTCTCCAAATCTACTCTCAGCATCTCACAAAGAACAATAATTGCTTATTGATCTATGTGTTAACAATCTATCGATGAGGTCTAGAAATAAGACACATGGACAATTCTTCAAGACAGTGATCTTAAGGTACTTTCCTTTATCCCTAATATGAAGCTTAAATATACATTTATTCATACTATATGTACACAATTACATATACCATATTTGTGTTCTCAGTTGCTCAGTCATGTCCAATTCTTTTCAATCCTATGGACTATAGCCTACTAGGCTCCTCTGTCCATGGAATTTTCCAGACAAGAATGCTGGAGTGGACTGCTATTTCCTTCTCGAGGGAATCTTCCCAACCCAGAGATGGAATCCTTATTTCTTGCATCTCCTGCATTGGCAGGTTTTTTTTTTTTTTTTTTTGCATAATATCAAATGAAAGATTGATTGGAAGCACAATAAGAAGGGTGAAAAAATTCTTCATAAGAGTTTTCTCAGGAAGGAAATGAAAACCCAAGGGAAAGACTCAGAATGTCCTCACACTTGAGTAAGCAAACCCTGCTGATCAATAAGCTTGTTGCACAGAAGAATAAAATTTCCCCCACAGGATGCCGCCCTGCAGGAGCAGGTACATGGGGCCAAACACAATGGGTGGAGTTTCTATGAAAGGACCAGAGGTGGGATATGCAGGGAGTCAAACCTGGAGGAGGAAAATCTGCTCCTTTAATCCTTTTCAAAATACTTTTCAATTGAAAGAAAAGCAAAATCACAATATTCTGATCCTCTTCTCTCTCTTGAAATTAATAATATTATTTATTATGACCAATATGAGAACATCAGTCAGCCTCTTAAATTATTTAAATGAAACTATTCCACTTGATTTGGTGCTAATGCTCAAATGGTTTTAAGAAGTAATAATAGCTATTGGGGGGATTTTAAATGCAGAGTTAGAAAATCTCTGCTGGTACCCTACTTTCTATTAAACAGAGTTATAGAAGCCTGCTGTCCCCATTATAACTATAACTCACTATGAGGCACTGAGCCAGTAATATCAGCTCTGCTTTCTGTGGAAATCTGTAAAAGGGAAAAAAATTCAAATATCTTCTATATGATTTTGGTCAATAGATATACACAGACCGTTCTGGACTCAGAGATATAGATGATAGATAGATATAGATATATAGATAGATAGAGACTGATCAATCGATAATACATTTTACTTGTTAGTCTGACATTTGACAACCCCTTGTAAAGTATGCCTCTTAATCTGTAAACTCTCCAAATCTACTCTCAGCATCTCACAAAGAACAATAATTGCTTATTGATCTATGTGTTAACAATCTATCGATGAGGTCTAGAAATAAGACACATGGACAATTCTTCAAGACAGTGATCTTAAGGTACTTTCCTTTATCCCTAATATGAAGCTTAAATATACATTTATTCATACTATATGTACACAATTACATATACCATATTTGTGTTCTCAGTTGCTCAGTCATGTCCAATTCTTTTCAATCCTATGGACTATAGCCTACTAGGCTCCTCTGTCCATGGAATTTTCCAGACAAGAATGCTGGAGTGGACTGCTATTTCCTTCTCGAGGGAATCTTCCCAACCCAGAGATGGAATCCTTATTTCTTGCATCTCCTGCATTGGCAGGTGAATTCTTTACCAGTATGCCACCTAGGAAGCCTCATATTATATATATATATATATATATATATATATACACACACACACACTTTTTAAATAACAAATGCATTTGTTATCAACCACTGTTTAAAAACACAGTAAAGCTTAGTATGAATGATCATAAACACACAACCCCTTCTTGCTTTATTTTTTAAAACAGAATAAATATAATTGTTTGAGAACTCTTAAGACAAAAGACAAAATACCACTATGAAAATTAAAAGTGCACTTACTATTTATGATAAAAAAGTTAACTATAGCACCTGATATCATTTATTTTATCTATACTATGTATTAGATAAATGTTTTGTGTATTTGGGTGAAGATAAAAACTAGTTCAATTTTTCCAAATCTGTGCCACAGGATATAAATACCAAATGTTACACCTTACAGGAAAACAGTCAGATAACATCTTACGTTCTCAGTGTGAAAAGACTTTAAAAGGAAAAAATAAAATGTCCCTTCAGATCTATTGATTGTTTCATCTGCTATATAAGTATTTACATACAGAGATCTATATTTTAGTAACTGTGGCTTTCCCAGAGATTGAGGGCAGGAGGAGAGGGGGACGACAGAGTTCGAGATGGTTGGATGGCATCACCGACTCATGGACATGAGTTTGAACAAGCTCCAGGAGATGGCAAAGGACAGGGCAGACTGGCGTGCTCCAGTCTATGGGTTACAAAGAGTCGGACATGAATGAGCAACTGGACAACAAGCAACTATATGGCTTTCCCAACATGCCTTCTTATAACCCTAATTCTGGTAGCAGCACCAAGCTTCCATTGCTCAGCTGCCCTTCCCCCATCCAATATAACTGGACAAGCAATCACAGGTTTGGGCCACTGCATGTCAGCAGAGATGAGTACTTGATCCCAGCTCCTAATCCCTATCCACAAAGATCGAGTCAAGAGGTAGTCATGAAAGTCTTTTAGAATCAATTGAAAAAACTTCCCCAGAAGACAGTCTATAAATGCTGGAAGAAAAGCTTTTCTTTTCTTTTAGACCAGGGCTGCCAGGAGCCACCTTTCCTATTACAGAGAGATAGCTAATCTTTGGCAGGAGAGAGCAAGGACAATACCTAGGAAGACACAGAGGTAAGCAAGATGGGGGAAAAGAGGCAGAAGTGGGAGAGTGCCAAGACAATCCGCTATTGACCAGGGTTCCTGAGTCCAGTAATCCTTAAAGATGTCCTGGTTTTATCCAGTTTGAGTTTAGTTTCATTCACTTGTAAGTGAAGAAGTTTTGACTAATACACACACATAGCAATCTTCAGCCACAGATCTGTAGATAAATCTACCAGGATAAAGATATCGGAAATGCAAGTTTTCATCTTCTCAAGACAGAAATTCTCCATAGACCGTGTCTTTGAGACTCCTCCCCATTTTTCACCTCTTCTAAATCAGATCTCTAAGTATGTCACTGTCTCCCTAAGTTTCAATTGATAAAGTAAAAAGCAGACTCAACAATACTTTGAAACAAAGGGCAACACACTAACCTTTCAGAGGGTGGTTCCTCAAGCTCTGCAACTGCTCCACAAAGGCCAGAGGAGAAAAATGAGCATGTCATTTGCCTTAGAAACAAAAAAGAAAAGAACAAGTTAAAAGAATAGGAGGACACTGAGAAAGAGACGACTCTCCGCCAAGGAAACGTCACATTGAAGATGCCCCTGCACTTTTTTTTTCCTTTAATTATTTCTGAACAGGTCAGGGGACAGAAAGAACCCGAGCAGTGAACCAAAAACCCAAGCAAAGGAAGAGGTGAAGCTAATGGGATAATTAAGCTCCTAAAGTCCTAAGACATCCCATGATTACATCAAAACTAAAGTCAAAGTCATATGAAACACCCTTAAGATTATGTCATAATCCCACTCAGGTGCCTGACAAACTTTCAGAAGCCAAAGTGACAATCACCGATTCACCTTTCTAAGCTGAAAAGGGAAGCTGAAAGTTAAGTGGCAACATAAAGCTAAGCACCTCTGAGACGGAGTTTCAAGTCTGGACTAGACAGAAATGACAGAAAATCATTAAGAACAGAAGGCATTAAAAGGTCAGAAATAAATTGTTATCAAGCCCTGTTTGACCATTTCATCAGTCAGAATTTTCTCTTTGCTCTCAAGAATGGAGTAGCATTTTCTTATCTCTAGAGATGAATATGATATTATCAGGGTAGTAGAAACACACTGATATTCAGATTCTGAGAATGTTTTGTGCAAAAAGGACTGCTTGCAACAAAAAAAAAAAGAGAGAGAGAGAGAGAAAGAGAGACTCTCAAACAGGTTTTTAAAAATACATAATTGTCCTGTATCCATCTGCCTTTCTGTAATGTTACTTAGTGTATGGATGCTGTGAAGTTTATCCTTGGTGGAGGAGACAGCCAGCAATGTCTTCACATGTTTAGGTTTTGGTGATTTTCTTAGTGAGATGGACAATTTATTCCCCAGAGAATCCCAGAATAAGCAAATTTCCCTCTTTTCCTCCCCTGCCTTCCTTCCTCCTTCCCCTTCTCCTCTCTTTCCATCCTTTGGCCAAGAATGCCAGTTTGCCTTTTCAACTGCAAGAGATTAGGGAAAACTGATGTAAGTGTCTCAGAAACAAAATTTGAAATCCAGCTAAATGTGCATGTTAGTGAATCAAAATTTGGATAATCTGCCTTTAAATTGTGAAAGTGGAAAATGATGGGTTAAGGGATTGAGTATAGGAGAGGAAAGAGCTTTAATCATTTTAGCAATTAGTATGTAATGTCCTAAAATGATTCACTAATCACTCTGCAGCTGGTACAGGGAGAAAACAGAGGGTACAAAAGCAATCCTCAAATGTCATAGTCCAACAGAATCCACATTTTGAAGAGTATGCAGAAAACATGGGTGGAAAGGAGAACCTGTAGATTTGCCCTCTGAAATATGCAGAAGGTGTTTGACTGACTAAACTAACTAAGCAACCTAGGCTTCATTCATCTTGAATGATATTGTAACATTTTAATGAAAGAGATTTAAGAGTTTCACCATCTTTAAATAGGATAATATATTTGCCAAGAGGAGAGCTTATATTAAATCTTCAAGGGCCTTTTCAAGGGTCTTTTTAGTTCACAACCATAGAAGCACAGTGTTATTTTTTTGTCCTACCAAATCAAAATCCGTGTATGCTACTTAAATATTTTAAAAGTCCCATCTACAGGGTTTTTTTATAGTTACAGGCCTTAGTACTTAAGATATCATGTCTGCCAGTCACAAATAAAAGAAAAAATGGAAAGCAGCAAAAAGGAGAGAGAAAAAAAAGAAAGACCTGAAAATAACATTCAAAAATTACACTGGAATTTTTACTTCATATGACACAAAACATAATGTGCTGCTCAAAAGACAAGAGCTTTTCTTTCAATAGAAGCTATTAATAGTAATTTGAATCCACCCACGTGTAGTTAATGATAATGGTGACTTAAAAAGCTACATATCTCTAATTATCCTATGTTTTACTCTAAAAATGCCCAAATGAGAATACTTTTTGCTTTTATACATATTTGTATGCTAACCTCAGTGCTAGCTTCAACACATTCCTACAGCTGCCTGTCTCTCGGAGGCCTTACCACAGTGTGATCATAAAGAAAAATGTTGGTTAGGCAATAACTATTTGGCTCTGATGCTGCCTTCCTTTAAATTTAGTAAGAAGGTCTTGAGCCATTTTAGTCTACTTCATTATCAGAACTGGTATCTGTTTACCTATGATTTGTTCTTGACAGCAATCAAATTCAGATACTGCACTGGATGTACGGTAAGCTGACAATTGTCAAGGCTACTCCTGTGGCCATAGGTGACTCCTTTTTTACTACCTGACTGTGGATTGTAAAAACCAATTCAAATTATCCGGAAGCCCTAAGGTTATAACAATGTTCATTTATGAAGAGTCTTTATTCAACAATTCAAACTGCTGCATGGGAAATCATCATGACAAAAGCTTCCTTTTCAAATTACGAAGAGTTGTATATATGTATAGTTAAATTCAGGCAGAAAACCTATAAGTAATTACTCCATGAGCAGAAATATAAAATTATGTTAATTATACCTTGTTTATTAACCCATTGCAGACTATTGTTTTTCTTAAGTCAGGTTTATTTCCCGAAACTGATTAACATAGGTGTGTTTATCCACACAGTTTGTCACACACAGCTAAGAATAATTCATGGATTAACATACTCTTATAAAGTGCCATTAACCTAAAACGCATGTACAAGAGTTAATAGATTTCTATAAATCTTCAGATAATTTATCCATCCTGTCATGTGAATAAATATTGTGAGTCACTTCTGGAAAAAGGCAGCGCTTTCTCCTTTCTTTCTCTGTTTTGCCTGGGGTTGTGCTGCAGTGCCTGTATGCCCTGTCACTGGGAAGAAAAGAGATAGTCGGTCCTTTATAAATAACAACACAGACTCTTTCTTTTTATATTAGATTTATTTTCTAGCTAAATGGATTATTTTGGCCAGGCTAAGTTTAGTAAGAACCAGAATAGCACTAAGTTCATTGATCTTTCCTTTAAAGAAGGAAGGAATGGAAATTCAGAAATGAAGGAAGCAGTTCTCCATTCCATGCATAGAGATTGCAAGAATTGGAGGTGAAGAGGATGCAGCTGCATTTCTTAACTTTTGAATGAAAAGCAATTATGCCAAGAGCCTTCATTTCAGATTGTCAGCATGGGCCTATGTCATACCCATCCTGACACTCCCAAACTGAAGATTTTAAAGGCTTCCTGCCTTTGTCATTGAGACACCTGTCACCAACTACACTGAATCAGCATCTCTAGATGCTGGGAAATACATATTCAACATGAATCTATGTAAGAAGCAACAGTAGGGAGGCTGGAATTCTTCAGAATCCTTAAAGAAAAAATGAAAGCAAAATTTAAGCCTAAAAAAGAAACTGAAGTTGTGAGGAAATGTTTCACCCCAGAAAATATACTTTTGATTCCATTTTCACTTGTTTGCAATTGAAATAACCCCAATGTCAAGTTAGCAAAGCAAATTCTTACAAAAAATTTTTAAATGATGTATTAATCACAAATATTACTGGAAGAAAGTCTTAGAGAAAAATATGTTTCCTACATGGAATCTGTAAAATGAACAGCCATTTGGGCATATTATTACAATAAGAAATATTTCTAAAGACTTTATATTTATTGCAGGATAGAATTAATAACGATGACATAATCTATCAGTCACATAGTCTATTCTTTAAGAAGCATGGTAATATAAAAAAAGAAACTGATTCTTTAGACTACTGGAAAAATTTTGGTACTCTCTACATGTTAAATCTCACTTTCAAATACATTTATTATTCATTCTTACCCTCTTCATCCTTGCCCTCCTGCTTAGGATCACATCTATGAGTCAGCTGCAAAAGCAGTGCTCATTTCCCGCTTACTCAAGTATATCAAGATATTCGATGTATGATTTCTGAATTTAAAAAAGCGACATCCCCCAGAACTCCAAGTGACACTCAGAAGAACTCAAAATGTTATAGTTCATCAGCTTAGATATCTTTCTGAAGAAAGGCTAATGATATTTTTATACCTTATTAGCTATTTGATGACACATTTTACATGAATGTCTTCAATGTTAAAAAAATTTGTGATTTTATATAACCAATGGGGTAACAAAAATCAAACTTTCATTTAATACTAACCTTTTCAAGGAGCACTAAATCAAGTCTCCAAAAACATATAATTGTATGTGTTATTAAAATTAGAAATAAGACATATATAGTTTCTCTGATTGTAATATATTTTATCTCCATCAGCTCCAATATGAAAATAATAAACTAGATTAAAGGAAATTTAAGACAGCCACCTAAGGGTACATATTTCCAAATAAATTCTGATAACGATATCAAATGATAATAAAATTACAATATTAGGTCAGGATTTTCAGATAAATTTCAACAGAATACAGAGGACATGGAATCCATTTATTTTCATACCAAAATCAAGACAGAAAAATTAGATGTAAAAGAATTTTTAACAGCAAGTACTTGCCAATCTGTCTTAAGGTTAACACTAATAATATTTTATCATGTTGAAGTCAATTTTCATCCATTTTCTTTTGGATATAACAATAGTCTATTTATTAACTGACTAAAACATCTATTGGCTCTCACTGGTTCTATTTTTCAACAAGTCTGTTTAATTGAAAACATTAATTTTATTAATGTCCAATCACCAGCCAGTGAGATCATAGACCTAGTACTCTGTAATATTAAGCATTTACCTTTGCACTTCTTTCTGATGAAAACTCAGAAGACTAAACCTTCCAACAAGTAGTGGAATTAGTCAAGTGGAATATTATTTTTCCCTTGTCTGTCTTATTCTAGTAGATAGAGTTGCCACACAGTAGAACATCTGTGCATCCTTTTTCCTAGGGCCACATCAAGGACATTCTAAATGCTATCTTGAGCTGCATTTAATGATCAACCCAAGTACTTATCAAACAGTATACTGACTAAGAATTAACAATTAAAGCTTCAGCTCTCCCTGAGTAGGTAATTAATGAAACTGAATTCAAGAAATGATCATGCTAGATGTTGATACAAAAAAAAAAAAAAAACACCACCACACTGGCTTTCCAAAGCATCTCATGGGATAGCATTATAAGTTCATTATGTAAGTAATGAAATTGAAAATAAGAAAATCTTCAGTAATACCTAGCACTAACATGATTAAAACCTGTCAGTCAAACACCCAGTTTTTCTACCACACAAATTACAGTATTTGCTCAATTTTTAATTTTATTGCTTTTGATATCAAAATAATATTCTGCTCTTTTACCTTAAAAATATTATCACAAAATAGAATTATAGTTTAAAATAATTTAAAATTTTACTTTTAGCATGTGGTAAGCAAAATACTTTTTCCCTCAAAGATATCTACATCCTAATCCTCAAAACCTGTAAATTATCCTGGAATATCCAAGTGAGCCCGGTGTAACTGTAAGAGTCCTTGCTAGAAGTGAAGTGAAGTGAAGTCGCTCAGTCGTGTCCGACCCTTTGCGACCCCATGGACTGTAGCCTACCAGGCTCCTCCCTCCATGGGATTCTCCAGGCAAGAGTACTGGAGTGGGTTGCCATTTCCTTCTCCAGGGGATCTTCCCGACCCAGGAATCGAACCCGGGTCTCCAGCATTCCAGGCAGATGCTTTAACCTCTGAGCCACCAGGGACCACACCTGCTAGAGGGAAACAGAAATGTAAAACAGGAGAAAGGTTCAGAGATGCTATGCTGCTGACTTGGAAGATAGAGGAATGGGATCAAGAGCCAAAGAATGTAGCCAGCCTCTAGAAACTGGAAAAAGCAAGGAAATGGTCTCTTCCTTACAGCCTCCAGAAGAGACTCTGCTGATACTTCGATTTTAGTCCATTAAGACCCACTTTTGTCTTCTGATCTCCAGAATTGTCAAATAACTTCATTTTTATCCCTTTTTCCAGGAGCAATTGGAAATGCGAGTGGTATACAGCTCCTTGGAAGGCCGTTTTCCTGTGGTCGTGGCAGTGATAAAACCACCAGAAGCTTAGATGACAGCTCAGTCTCTTCAGGCATGTCTGACTCTTTGTGATCCCATGGACTGTAGCCCACCAGGCTCCTCTGTCCGTGGGATTCTCCAGGCAAAAATACTGGAGCAATTTGCCATGTCCTCTTCCAGAAGTTTATAAACATCATAACTGGCATCAACACTCTCATAGGATATGGGGAGAACCTGAGTTACTAGACAGCATTTATTTGACTCTCCTCTCCACTTTATGCCATGGAGATCATTTTGTGCTTTATTATTATACCATTCCCAGATCATATTACAAATTGGAATTAACAGTGTGTCAATTATTTAACAAAAGCTTCAGCTCTCTGTATCCACTTAGATACAATTAATGAGCCAAAAGAGACCAATCATATCAGTTTTAACTGCTTGGCCTTCAGATTGGAGCAGGTTTCTGCTTTCTTGCTTTGGAAAGGTCATCACAATTCTATTTTAAAATCCTAAAGATCACAAAACATTTAAAATGCTTCCTTGAAAATTCTGAAAGCTCCCCAAACCCAGTCAGGTCAATAAAGAATTATCATTTAACATTTGTTAAGCACCCACAGTCTGGAAAATATCATACCAGACAAAGAAAGAGATAAAACACACTAAAAAATTATGAGCACTTCTTTTAAAGAAAATAACCCTCACCTGTAGGTCAAAGGAAGTGATAATTCTGATTGATCAGAAGTAATGACCCAGCAACTTGATTACACCCAACAAGCCATGATGAAAAAGCCACAGCAATCTTTATTCCTGGTTAAAATGTCGAGGTCTATGATTAGACTATAGGAGTCAAAGATCTGAACTATTCTCTGATCATTTTGAGAGAAAGGTCAGTGTATTATGCACTTCAGTAATAGCCTCGCAAATTTTGTGAAAATAGTTTTCTCATCCTCTGTAATTCTACCTAATCTCTGAATTACTTTGAACAAAGCACTGCTGTGTGTTATAGAAGGTAATAATTAATAAGATGCTTCTTTCAAGGATATCACCCCCTAGTGGAAGAGAGAAAAATGCAGTTTTGAAAGACTTCACTTTCAGTTTAATGGGTCATCGTGCTGCTGCTGCTGCTAAGTCACTTCAGTCGTGTCCGACTCTGTGCGACCCCATAGCCAGCAGCCCACCAGGCTCCCCCATCCCTGGGATTCTCCAGGCAAGAACACTGGAGTGGGTTGCCATTTCCTTCTCCAATGCATGAAAGTGAAAAGTGCAAGTGAAGTCGCTAAGTCGTGCCCAACTCTTAGCGACCCCATGGACTGCAACCCACCAGGCTCCTCCGTCCGTGGGATTTTCCAGGCAAGAGTACTGGAGTGGGGTGCCATTGCCTTGTCCGAAAGAAGATCCTTAATACATGACTAATTATGTGATTACAATTCAAGGTAGAATGTGGTAAAGATTAAGTTAGAGGTACAAACAAAATGTGGTATGCTAAAAAAACTTTCCAGTATCTGAAGAACTACTAGCTTGTATACTCTCTACCAGGCTCCTCCGTCCATGGGATTTTCCAGGCAAGAGTACTTGAGTGGGGTGCCATTGCCTTCTCTGAAAGAAGATCCTTAATACATGACTAACTATGTGATTACAATTCAAGGTAGAATGTGGTAAAGATTAAGTTAGAGATACAAACAAAATGTGGTATGCTAAAAAAAACTTTCCAGTATCTGAAGAACTACTAGCTTGTATACTCTGTTGCTCTTGTTTGGTCACCAAGTCCTGTCTGACTCTGTGACTCCATGGACTGCATCAGGCTTCCTTGTCCTTCACTATCTCCCAGAGTTTGCCCAAGTTCATGTCCACTGAATCAGCAATGCCATCCAACCGTCTCATCCTCTGCTGCCCCCTTCTCCTCTTGCCCCCAATCTTTCCCAGTATCAGGGTCTTTCCCAAGGAGGTGGCTATTTGCATCAGGTGGCCAAAGTATTGAAGCTTCAACTTTAACATCAGTCCTTCCCATGTGTATTCAGGGTTGACGTCCTTTAGGGTTGACTGATTTGATCTCTTTGTAGTCCAGTTCAGTTCAGTCATTCAGTCATGTCTGACTCTTTGTGACTCCATGGACTGTAGCACTCCAGGCCTCCCTGTCCATCACCAACTCCCAGAGTTTACTCAAACTCATGTCCATTGAGTCGGTGATGCCATCCAACCATCTCATCCCCTGTCGTCCCCTTATCTTGCCCTCAGTCTTTCCCAGCATCAGGGTCTTTTCAAATGAGTCAGCTCTTTCCATCAGGTGGCCAAAGTATTGATGTTTCAGCTTCATCATCAGTCCTTCCAATCAATATTCAGGACTGATTTCCTATAGGATGGACTGGTTGGATCTCCCTACAGTCCAAGGGACTCTCAAGAGTCTCCTCTAACAGCACAGTTCAAAAGCATCAATTCTTTGGCACTCAGCTTTCTTTATAGTCCAACTCTCACATCCATACATGACTACTGGAAAAAACATAGCCTTGATTAGATGGACCTTTGTTGGCAAAGTAATGTCTCTGCTTTTGAATATGCTGTCTAGGTTGTTTAAAACTTTCCTTCCAAGGAGCAAGTGTCTTTTAATTTCATGGCTGCAGTCACTATCTGCAGTGATTTTTGGAGCCCCAAAAAATAAAGTCTGCCACTGTTTCCACTGTTTCCCCATCTATTTGCTATGAAGTGATGGGACCAGATGCCATGATCTTCATTTTCTGAATGTTGAGCTTTAACCCAACTTTTTCTCTCTCCTCTTTCACCCTCATCACTAGGCTCTTTAGTTCTTCTTCACTTCTTGCCATAAGGGTGGTGTCATCTGCATATCTGAGGTTATTGATATTTCTCCCAGCAATTTGGATTCCAGCTTGTGCTTCATCCAGCCCAGCGTTTCTCATTTAGTACTCTGAATAAGCATGGTGACAATATACAGGCTTGACATACTCCTTTTCCTATTTGTAGTCAAAGGGACTCTTAAGAGACTTCTCCAACACCACAGTTTGAAAGTATCAAAGCTTTGGTGCTCTACCTTCTTTATGGTCCAACTCTCACATTTGTACATGACTAGTGGAAAGACCATAGAGGAATATATTAAGAAGGGAAGGCCAACATTATAGAATTATGCTGAGGTCATGATCAGAAATAGAAATGAACACTGGATTTAGCTACTGGTAACTATGACAAGAGTAACTGAGTATAAAAGATGGAAGAAAACTTGGGAGGTTAAAAAAATTAAGTTTGGAAACATATCTAGATATTTATTTTGAGAAACTATGAAATGAAATGGAAGAGAGAAATTATATAGTCACAAGCATAGAAGGTGGAGTCAAAACAGACTGAGTTTTTGGTAAAAGGAAAGATAATGTATTATAGTATATATGTAGGTTGAGAAGAATTGCCTTGTAAAGAGGGAGAAATCCATGATATGGGAGATAGATGACATATTTGTAGAGTAAAAGCCATTAAGAAGGCAATAGTCTTTGAAGTATTAATTTTTTTATTTTTGGAAAACCACACCCTTTACCACATGTTTAGGTGAAAATGAATTACATGAGTTACCTATCTGAAAATCATGATTCCTGAAATATCTGATTTGTTAAAATAAATTTCTGTATTTAAGTTGAAATTGAACAGCTTGCTTTCCTCTTACCCTGTAACTGATAGAAGGACTGAAAGCTAATATTCTAAACTGAATCACAAAGAACTGGGGGCCAGACATCTTGACTGTAGCCAAACCTACTTTGCTACCCGCACCTTAACTTCCATTGCTCTATTCCTTTCCACAAAATAAACACAATTCTAATGGGGAAAAGAGAGGAGAATTACTCTAGTTTTGAGACTTTATCCCAGGGAGAGAGCACTGTGGCTTACTCTACTCACAAGGGGGAGCCCTACCAACAGCCCTTCATTTTCCCGTTAATACAACTCTAGAATGCCTATGAAATTCCTAGTTTATGTCTCTAACCTGTTGTAGTCTCAAAAATGACCTGGTTTGGACAATGAAATATATGTTTACCCCACCTAAAAGTCAAGTTAGGAGTAACTTTTGCAGGAAGGGAGCTTGGCATCACATTTCCTGAATGAAAGTCAGCCTATGCCATGAGTTTACTAATCCTCAGGGGCCTATATGAACAGTCAAAAAGGAGAATTGTCCAGAAAAGACCATGTGAAGAGACAGGAACAATGGAGCAGTCTGCATTTCCATGGTCTGAGTGGGTGAGAACGTAGCAGACTTCTGCGTGTCAGGCAGACATTGTAGAAAGCGCCGAGGTTTGAGTCACATTCCTGGCCCCCAGTAAAGGCTGATTACAAAGAGAAGAGATACTGAGAAAAGGGCTGGAACTTTTGATGGTGGAGAGAAAAAAGAAAAGGTGAATAAAAGAATCACAGCCAGTGAATCTCCCACCTCTGGGATTGTGGGATGGAAAGCAGCATCTCAGGGCTCCCAAAGACTCATATTTGTGTCTGGAAGAGCAGCATTTGATGTCTGCCAGGCAGAGTGCATCCACATCTGACCATTGTTATGTCCATAAATATGTACCAGTGAGTTTAAAAGAAGATTGCCTGTTTCTGCAATGCCTCCTCCCACCACTATCAATAGTGTAATCAAATTCACAGTGAACAGTAGAAGGGTGAAGTACTGGAAATGCAATGCTGCTTGGCCATCACTGAGAGAAGAGACAATGATGAAATTCAAGTTTTAAATTGGATAAGACTAAACTGTACTTTTTAATAACAGAAAATGATGGGGAAATCTTGGGATCTCCCTAGATGTTATTTATGGGTCAGAATAAAAGGATAATCACTAAAACATGGTTGAAGGCAATGATTGAAGAAAATAAGACAATGATTGGGATTGCATATAACCAAGTTTAGATCATCTAATAAGCTTATTTAATTAAAATTTTACCTGCTCTTCCACCCCACTCCCTCTGCTCAATCATTTTATTATTGCAAGTTATGTTTGGGGTTTTAAATTAGGTGGAAGTGTAATTTGTTTTATAAGATTTTTTTTTAATGGTTGTTTATTTTACTCATGAGGCTAAAGAGTGGTTGGTGATTAATTCTGAACTCAAATACTTAACTCCCTTTCTAGAATATCATATTTTCAAGCACTCAAAGCAATAATATCTAACCTAGAAGGTAGAAACATAAAAGGCTGAACATTAGGAACCTGTATTTCCATCTTGCCTGCAGTGCACTAAGTAAATGCAGAGGCTTCAATTGTTATCCGTTTTAATTCTCAGATACAGACGGCAAGTCAAGTAGGTAACTAGCTTCTATAGATCTCTCTAAAAAAAACTGAAATGATCAACTTCAAGCAGCTAATCTAGCACTGGATCAAAACCCCTCAGGGAAATATTTATGTTTTACTAGTTTACTCAGAGAAACAGCTCTAGGGATCTGCAGATATCCTCTGTGATTTTGACTGAAGGAAACACTGATGCCAGAGCTGAAGCTTGTGATTTAATCATAGAAGCAATTCAGCCTTTAGCAATCCTATCTGCTCAGAAATCAATAACTACACTTTCAGTTCTATTAAAGGATTTTTTAAACTTCTCCACCTGACCAAGATATTAATTTGTATATGTTCCATGGTCTGCCTTTCTGGTTGATACCTTGAAATGTTGAAAGACTAATCTAAAGATTCAGTTTGAAATACTTTCCCCCTCAAATTTTCTCTGTCATCATCATCATCATTATTTTAATTATTTTCTGAGTCATATACCATTTTTTCGGAGAAGGCAAGGCAACCCACTCCAGTACTCTTGTCAGGAAAATCCCATGGATGGAGGAGCCTGGTAGGCTACAGTCCGTGGGGTCGCGAAGAGTTGGAAACGACTGAGCGACTTCACTTTCACTTTTCACTTTCATGCATTGGAGAAGGAAATGACAACCCTCTCCAGTGTTCTTGCCTGGAGAATCCCAGGGACGCGAAGCCTGGTGGGCTGCCATCTGTGGAGTCGCAGAGAGTCAGACACGACTGAAGCGACGCAGCAGCAGCAGCAGCAGCAGCATACCACTTTTCAAACAATGGAGTACTTTAAAGAATTCTCTACAACTTCCAAAGATAACATTTCATAGAAGTCTCCCAAACATAGTCTTCCAGTCAGTGAAAGGTAGCATAAAATAGCCTTCAGAAACAGAGATTGTGAAAAACTATCTGGTCCGAAATAGATTGCCATTAAAATTTTTTAAATGGACAAACAAAATTTCAGTTAAAGAATCAGAGAAATTAGGGCAACTTAAGGAAAATAGTGGCCTAACACAATGCCAAGGGCTCATGAAATCTCGGATTATCTACATTAAAGTTTTCAAAATTTTCACATCATGGAGCCCTTCATAACATATGCATTATACAGAGGATCTGATTTTTCTGTCAATTAAGAAAAACATGGCTTCCCGCTCTGATTTGCAAGAATGACCAGTACTTACATTAAAACATTTCATTCTACCTTATAATAATTGATAAATTTATTTAACCTTTGGATAGATATGGATTTCTTTAAATTATTCGGTATAATAAGCAACAGGGGTATACTAAAATAAGCATTAAATGGGGAGCTAAGAATCATAGATTCTCATCTAAGAACTCACTGTCCCATGATATGTCCTTGTTTAGTCTAAAAGCTCTACATCTCACTCTTTCATTTAAAAATGTAAAGTTCTGCTGTATGACACAGGGAGACCAAACCTGGTTTGCTGTGACTACCTAGAGATGGGATAGGAGGTGAAAGAGAGGTTCAAAAGGAGGGGACAGGGAGGAGACAAATGTATCCCTATGACTGATTCATGTTGATGTATGGCAGAGACCAAAACAGTATTGTAAAGCAATTATTATCTAATTCAAAATAAATACATATTAAAATAAAAAAGTAAGGTCCCAGAAATAATGGGAGAAGGTAAATTTGGAGAAGGTAATCAAGAGGATGTGACCACTGATTGACCAGAGTTGAACTCAGGCAATGAGTTTCTTTGCCTCATCTCCTGTCCTTGGGAGGTACACTCTGCCTACCTTTCACACACTAGGATCTATTCCAAGGACATAGCCTTGAGAGAGCGAGGTGTTGAGACCATCTGGACTCTGTTTGTGACTGCACTCAGTTAAGGCTTTATATAAACTCTTAAGTTTCTAGAGAGTGGGTGCAGAAATCTTATCTTAGAAGTCTCGTAAGTTCCCCTGCTTATTAAAATTGCCACCTACCAATCTGGAGTAGTTTGCCTTTTTCTTCAGTCTCCACTTGCTCTCCATGTAGGAGAGATAGTTTTCAAACAAATAAAACTAAAATTTTCAACTCTAAAATGTTAAGGTAATTGGATATCCATAAATCTTATACATTGCCGTTAAAGCTAAGCATTATTTTTGCCATGGAAACTATACAGACAGCTCATTAAACATTTGATTTCTCATTTGTCAACAATATTTATAATTACATCTTTTAGAAAATATGTTTTTTTATGTCATAATTAATGTTCAAACTGATTCATTAGAGGAAATAGGCCAATGTTCATATCAATCTGGCCTCTGGACTTTGGGGATAGACAACACAGTCTTACAGAGTTTTGCAGTTAGTTTTTCTTTATTAAATACTAGACTGAGAAGAGAATGAGGATATTTCTAATTTTAGCAGAAACCATGTTTAGTTTAACTGATGTGTATCAGAGTGATCTAGTCCTCTAGATATCATCAGCTGCTAAACAAGGACCATGTCTTCTATTTCTATCTATAATCTACTCTGGTAATACAGAAACGTGTAGTCATCCACAAATATTTATTGAGTTCCTACTCAAAACCAGTATGTCAGCCACTGTTCCAATTACTGGGGATATAGTAGTGAAAAAATATACCAGTGAAATTCTTGTTCAAATGAGAACACATACATAGTGAGAGAGAGAGACAGAGAAAGAGAGAGCCTACAGCTAAGAAGTTGTGTGTGCTTACACTAAAAGTGTCCATAGAAATACAATTTCCATCTCTTTGGTCAAATTTGCTCTCAGTTTACTTAAGAATAAAAGGAACACATATATTTAAAGTTCAAAGTTATGAGAACAAACATGTAAATAGAATTACTTGTGTCTATCTGCTGAATTCTTGATACAGCACACCCAAGGGTACTCTATCACATAGGTACAAATGTATCTTTGATAGCCTCAATACCTGCTGACATCATTATGTTTGTTTTATGCTAAAAGTCAAGTGAGATAAATGAAGAAATACATTCTCATTTCCCAAACATTTAATTTCTGATGACCGTTCCCCTCATTTATTCTAAATGACCTTTCATTTAACTGCAAGTTTACAAAATGTTTATATCACAAAATTTCTCCCCATATTGTTTGAATTGTACAATTTTATCCTTGGTGACTCAGTAGTAAAGAATCCACCTGCAATGCAGGAGACATGTGCAGAGACATGAGTTCGATCTCTGGGCTGGGAAGATCCCCTGGAGAAAGAAATGGCAACCCACTCCAGTATTCTTGCCTGGAAAATCCCATGGACAGAGGAGCCTGGTGGGCTATAGTCCATGTGGTCAAAAGAGTCGGACTCAACTTGGCAACTCAACAGCAACAATCAATCTGCAACTTAAATCTTTGTTCTTAGATATTTTTACTCCTAATTTAGTGTTCCATTAGGAAGCAATAATAAATCACGGAGGCTCTTTGAAGCTGAAGAAAGAAGGAAGCATTTTCTAATCTCAAGATTTTAGCCTTCTTGTTCCTAATGCTGCTGCTGCTAAGTCGCCTCAGTTGTGTCCGACTCTGTGCAACCCCATAGATGGCAGCCCATTGGGCTCCGCCATCCCTGGGATTCTCCAAGCAAGAACACTGGAGTGGGTTGCCATTTCCTTCTCCAGTACATGAAAGTGAAAAGTGAAAGTGAAGTCGCTCAGTCGTGTCCGACTCGTAGCGACCCCATGGACTGCAGCCCACCAGGCTCCTCCGTCCATGGGAGTTTCCAGGCAAGAGTACTGGAGTGGGATGCCATTGCCTTCTCCAGTTCCTAATGCTAAGAATATAAAAAAATTTTATACCTTTACAAATGTTTTTAAACTATGATTGCTGGTGTCAGGCACTGAGCTCAATTTTGGGAACATGATGGCTGAAAAATGGCCCTGTCCCATGCTTAGACCACATTTAACATGAAGAAACAAAACACGTAAGCCATAAAATGTAAAATGTAAAGTGACCAACCTCTGCTCAAAATTGCAAAGGCTCATAGCAAAGAAAAGGATTGTTTCTGATAAAGAGTACAAAAACCTTCACAGAGAAGACATTTTCTTTGCCTCTTTAAGGATGAATAGAAGATCACCAGAAAAAGAACAAACAGAGGTTAATATAAGCTCATTTATAAAGATTTTTAAATGGTTAGAGACTAAGCTTTAAGTGAGCACTAAATATAATGATTTTCATAAGCAATTTTTTAAAATAGTGACATTACTTTATGACCAATTATTCCATGTATCACCTTTTTTGACTTATTTTTTATTGAAGGATAATTGTTTACAGAATTTTGTTGTTTTCTGTCAAACCTCAACCTGAATCAGCCATAAGTATACATATATCCCCTCCCTTTTGAACTTTCCTTCCACCTCCCCTCCCCATCCTACCCCTCTAGGTTGATACAGAGCCTCTGTTTGAGTTTCTTAGCCATAGGGCAAATTCCCTTCCTGTTAGCTATATATTACCATACATATATATATATATATATTACCATATATACATATGGTAATGTAAGTTTCCATGTTGCCCTTTCCATACATCTCACCCTCTCCCCTCCTCACCTTTTTTAGACCTTAGTCTTTTACAAAAATCTTGATTAATTGACAATTTTTAGAAAATACCTAGACTCTATAATAGTACTGGAACATCTAATCAAAATTTAATGTTAACTACTCTGTTTTCTTTTTATTATGACTCCTCTCTTCCACAACTTTGGGTCCTCTGCCTAAAAAATTATCTCTGTGATCGCTACTGATATTAAAAAGGTACATGCCTCTATGTCAAAATTGTCAATCTTTTTCCTGTGAAAGTTGTTCTTATATTTAAAATTTAGAAAAAGAGCCATTTAGGCCAAGATCGTTTACTAATACATCTGGCAGTGAACACTGATATTTAGTTTTATTAACTCAATTCAGATATATTTTTTGTTATCCAAGAAAAAAATTCTTATGTTAATTAATTTTTTAAAGTGCTTTGGTATTTTCTACCACTCATTTTGGGGAAGGAAAAAGAAAGGAGAAGAGAACAAAAGGAAGTAAATGAAAATAGGTTTTTATGATGGAAAAAAAAGAGGTTTTATTCCTATATTTAATAGATCTCTAAAGCTTCCCAAAAGTTCCCACAATCTATCTCCTCAGACAGATCAAGGAGGCATTATAAGAAACTCACAGCAGAAAGAAAATGTCAAGGAAACATCACAGATATAAAACAGATTTTTTTCCATGAACAAATCGTTTCTAGGACATATTTTCTATAAATGTCCAGCACTCGCCTTGTGCAGGTGCTCTTGACAAATAATTCAGGCACAGAAATTCTAGAATGTAAAATCTGGGTTTTTATACATGTCTTTTCCATACAAGTGAATTCTAAATTCAAGTTAAAATGCTAATACAGTATATATCCTTAATTTTGCTTCTGTCATTTGAAAATGGGGAATTTAAATGTCAATACAAATGATTTTATAAATATGCAATGTTTTAGAAATCACAAATTCTAAAGTTTTTAATGCAAACAGAGATGTCAGCATTCAAAGATTCTAAAATACATCATTTACTCTTATTTCTGTTATATGGTTTTATAATACCCATTTTAAGTAGCTAGAGACAGTTACTCTAAATTGAGTTTCTCAGAAAGAGACTTTTTTAAGCATAATAACAACAAAGTTATTACAAAAGAGAAAGGATTTATTCCCCAAGTTTCTTTGCAAAAGTCAATCATGCCTGCAGAGGAACTTGATTAATGGTGCATAATCTACAGATGTTATGGAAGCATTGTAAGTGAGAATGTTAATTATCTAACTTTTTAGCAGAAAGATAAGAGTTTAACCTTTAGAAAAAGAAAGACAGGACTAAATAACTCATGGGAATTAGTAATGGGATAGTGAGCTTTTTATATTCACAATGGCAACTGAAATCCATCCCAGGTGACAACTGACAGAAACACATGAACATCAGTTTTTACCAAGGCTGACACATGAAGCGTTGGCAGGCTCTTCAGCTTCACCCTAAATAAGAGTCTATATCTCTAAAGTACTCAAGAATACCAGCATGCACACCAGAGGAAATTTATTACTATGGGTTACTTGAAGACAATTGAAACTTTAACAAAGATGCAAGAATTATCAAGATACTAAGCTCTATTATTTTAAGTCACTCACTAATACAACTGTCTATGATGACCCATCGGGGAAGGCAATGGCACCCCACCCCAGTACTCTTGCCTGGAAAATCCAATGGACGGAGTAGCCTGGTGGGCTGCAGTCCATGGGGTCACTAACAGTCAGACAGACTGAGCGACTTCACTTTCACTTTTCTCTTTCATGCATTGGAGAAGGCAATGGCAACCCACTCCAGTGTTCTTGCCTGGAGAATCCCAGGGATGGGGGAGCCTGGTGGGCTGCCGTCTATGGGGTCACACAGAGTCGGACACGACTGAAGTGACTTAGCAGCAGCAGCAGCACGATGACCCATTAAACTGAAAGTGAAGTCTTTCAAAACTGCATTTTTCTCTCTTCCACTAGGGGGTGATATCCTTGAAAGAAGCATCTTATTAATTATTACCTTCTATAACACACAGCAGTGCTTTGTTCAAAGTAATTCAGAGATTAGGTAGAATTACAGAGGATGAGAAAACTATTTTCACAAAATTTGCAAGGCTATTACTGAAGTGCATAATACACTGACCTTTCTCTCAAAATGATCAGAGAATAGTTCAGATCTTTGACTCCTATAGTCTAATCATAGACCTCGACATTTTAACCAGGAATAAAGATTGCTGTGGCTTTTTCATCATGGCTTGTTGGGTGTAATCAAGTTGCTGGGTCATTACTTCTGATCAATCAGAATTATCACTTCCTTTGACCTACAGGTGAGGGTTATTTTCTTTAAAAGAAGTGCTCATAATTTTTTAGTGTGTTTTATCTCTTTCTTTGTCTGGTATGATATTTTCCAGACTGTGGGTGCTTAACAAATGTTAAATGATAATTCTTTATTGACCTGACTGGGTTTGGGGAGCTTTCAGAATTTTCAAGGAAGCATTTTAAATGTTTTGTGATCTTTAGGATTTTAAAATAGAATTGTGATGACCTTTCCAAAGCAAGAAAGCAGAAACCTGCTCCAATCTGAAGGCCAAGCAGTTAAAACTGATATGATTGGTCTCTTTTGGCTCATTAATTGTATCTAAGTGGATACAGAGAGCTGAAGCTTTTGTTAAATAATTGACACACTGTTAATTCCAATTTGTAATATGATCTGGGAATGGTATAATAATAAAGCACAAAATGATCTCCATGGCATAAAGTGGAGAGGAGAGTCAAATAAATGCTGTCTAGTAACTCAGGTTCTCCCCATATCCTATGAGAGTGTTGATGCCAGTTATGATGTTTATAAACTTCTGGAAGAGGACATGGCAAATTGCTCCAGTATTTTTGCCTGGAGAATCCCACGGACAGAGGAGCCTGGTGGGCTACAGTCCATGGGATCACAAAGAGTCAGACATGCCTGAAGAGACTGAGCTGTCATCTAAGCTTCTGGTGGTTTTATCACTGCCACGACCACAGGAAAACGGCCTTCCAAGGAGCTGTATACCACTCGCATTTCCAATTGCTCCTGGAAAAAGGGATAAAAATGAAGTTATTTGACAATTCTGGAGATCAGAAGACAAAAGTGGGTCTTAATGGACTAAAATCGAAGTATCAGCAGAGTCTCTTCTGGAGGCTGTAAGGAAGAGACCATTTCCTTGCTTTTTCCAGTTTCTAGAGGCTGGCTACATTCTTTGGCTCTTGATCCCATTCCTCTATCTTCCAAGTCAGCAGCATAGCATCTCTGAACCTTTCTCCTGTTTTACATTTCTGTTTCCCTCTAGCAGGTGTGGTCCCTGGTGGCTCAGAGGTTAAAGCATCTGCCTGGAATGCTGGAGACCCGGGTTCGATTCCTGGGTCGGGAAGATCCCCTGGAGAAGGAAATGGCAACCCACTCCAGTACTCTTGCCTGGAGAATCCCATGGAGGGAGGAGCCTGGTAGGCTACAGTCCATGGGGTCGCAAAGGGTCGGACACGACTGAGCGACTTCACTTCACTTCACTTCTAGCAAGGACTCTTACAGTTACACCGGGCTCACTTGGATATTCCAGGATAATTTACAGGTTTTGAGGATTAGGATGTAGATATCTTTGAGGGAAAAAGTATTTTGCTTACCACATGCTAAAAGTAAAATTTTAAATTATTTTAAACTATAATTCTATTTTGTGATAATATTTTTAAGGTAAAAGAGCAGAATATTATTTTGATATCAAAAGCAATAAAATTAAAAATTGAGCAAATACTGTAATTTGTGTGGTAGAAAAACTGGGTGTTTGACTGACAGGTTTTAATCATGTTAGTGCTAGGTATTACTGAAGATTTTCTTATTTTCAATTTCATTACTTACATAATGAACTTATAATGCTATCCCATGAGATGCTTTGGAAAGCCAGTGTGGTGGTGTTTTTTTTTTTTTTTTGTATCAACATCTAGCATGATCATTTCTTGAATTCAGTTTCATTAATTACCTACTCAGGGAGAGCTGAAGCTTTAATTGTTAATTCTTAGTCAGTATACTGTTTGATAAGTACTTGGGTTGATCATTAAATGCAGCTCAAGATAGCATTTAGAATGTCCTTGATGTGGCCCTAGGAAAAAGGATGCACAGATGTTCTACTGTGTGGCAACTCTATCTACTAGAATAAGACAGACAAGGGAAAAATAATATTCCACTTGACTAATTCCACTACTTGTTGGAAGGTTTAGTCTTCTGAGTTTTCATCAGAAAGAAGTGCAAAGGTAAATGCTTAATATTACAGAGTACTAGGTCTATGATCTCACTGGCTGGTGATTGGACATTAATAAAATTAATGTTTTCAATTAAACAGACTTGTTGAAAAATAGAACCAGTGAGAGCCAATAGATGTTTTAGTCAGTTAATAAATAGACTATTGTTATATCCAAAGGAAAATGGATGAAAATTGACTTCAACATGATAAAATATTATTAGTGTTAACCTTAAGACAGATTGGCAAGTACTTGCTGTTAAAAATTCTTTTACATCTAATTTTTCTGTCTTGATTTTGGTATGAAAATAAATGGATTCCATGTCCTCTGTATTCTGTTGAAATTTATCTGAAAATCCTGACCTAATATTGTAATTTTATTATCATTTGATATCGTTATCAGAATTTATTTGGAAATATGTACCCTTAGGTGGCTGTCTTAAATTTCCTTTAATCTAGTTTATTATTTTCATATTGGAGCTGATGGAGATAAAATATATTACAATCAGAGAAACTATATATGTCTTATTTCTAATTTTAATAACACATACAATTATATGTTTTTGGAGACTTGATTTAGTGCTCCTTGAAAAGGTTAGTATTAAATGAAAGTTTGATTTTTGTTACCCCATTGGTTATATAAAATCACAAATTTTTTTAACATTGAAGACATTCGTGTAAAATGTGTCATCAAATAGCTAATAAGGTATAAAAATATCATTAGCCTTTCTTCAGAAAGATATCTAAGCTGATGAACTATAACATTTTGAGTTCTTCTGAGTGTCACTTGGAGTTCTGGGGGATGTCGCTTTTTTAAATTCAGAAATCATACATCGAATATCTTGATATACTTGAGTAAGCGGGAAATGAGCACTGCTTTTGCAACTGACTCATAGATGTGATCCTAAGCAGGAGGGCAAGGATGAAGAGGGTAAGAATGAATAATAAATGTATTTGAAAGTGAGATTTAACATGTAGAGAGTACCAAAATTTTTCCAGTAGTCTAAAGAATCAGTTTCTTTTTTTATATTACCATGCTTCTTAAAGAATAGACTATGTGACTGATAGATTATGTCATCGTTATTAATTCTATCCTGCAATAAATATAAAGTCTTTAGAAATATTTCTTATTGTAATAATATGCCCAAATGGCTGTTCATTTTACAGATTCCATGTAGGAAACATATTTTTCTCTAAGACTTTCTTCCAGTAATATTTGTGATTAATACATCATTTAAAAATTTTTTGTAAGAATTTGCTTTGCTAACTTGACATTGGGGTTATTTCAATTGCAAACAAGTGAAAATGGAATCAAAAGTATATTTTCTGGGGTGAAACATTTCCTCACAACTTCAGTTTCTTTTTTAGGCTTAAATTTTGCTTTCATTTTTTCTTTAAGGATTCTGAAGAATTCCAGCCTCCCTACTGTTGCTTCTTACATAGATTCATGTTGAATATGTATTTCCCAGCATCTAGAGATGCTGATTCAGTGTAGTTGGTGACAGGTGTCTCAATGACAAAGGCAGGAAGCCTTTAAAATCTTCAGTTTGGGAGTGTCAGGATGGGTATGACATAGGCCCATGCTGACAATCTGAAATGAAGGCTCTTGGCATAATTGCTTTTCATTCAAAAGTTAAGAAATGCAGCTGCGTCCTCTTCACCTCCAATTCTTGCAATCTCTATGCATGGAATGGAGAACTGCTTCCTTCATTTCTGAATTTCCATTCCTTCCTTCTTTAAAGGAAAGATCAATGAACTTAGTGCTATTCTGGTTCTTACTAAACTTAGCCTGGCCAAAATAATCCATTTAGCTAGAAAATAAATCTAATATAAAAAGAAAGAGTCTGTGTTGTTATTTATAAAGGACCGACTATCTCTTTTCTTCCCAGTGACAGGGCATACAGGCACTGCAGCACAACCCCAGGCAAAACAGAGAAAGAAAGGAGAAAGCGCTGCCTTTTTCCAGAAGTGACTCACAATATTTATTCACATGACAGGATGGATAAATTATCTGAAGATTTACAGAAATCTATTAACTCTTGTACATGCGTTTTAGGTTAATGGCACTTTATAAGAGTATGTTAATCCATGAATTATTCTTAGCTGTGTGTGACAAACTGTGTGGATAAACACACCTATGTTAATCAGTTTCGGGAAATAAACCTGACTTAAGAAAAACAATAGTCTGCAATGGGTTAATAAACAAGGTATAATTAACATAATTTTATATTTCTGCTCATGGAGTAATTACTTATAGGTTTTCTGCCTGAATTTAACTATACATATATACAACTCTTCGTAATTTGAAAAGGAAGCTTTTGTCATGATGATTTCCCATGCAGCAGTTTGAATTGTTGAATAAAGACTCTTCATAAATGAACATTGTTATAACCTTAGGGCTTCCGGATAATTTGAATTGGTTTTTACAATCCACAGTCAGGTAGTAAAAAAGGAGTCACCTATGGCCACAGGAGTAGCCTTGACAATTGTCAGCTTACCGTACATCCAGTGCAGTATCTGAATTTGATTGCTGTCAAGAACAAATCATAGGTAAACAGATACCAGTTCTGATAATGAAGTAGACTAAAATGGCTCAAGACCTTCTTACTAAATTTAAAGGAAGGCAGCATCAGAGCCAAATAGTTATTGCCTAACCAACATTTTTCTTTATGATCACACTGTGGTAAGGCCTCCGAGAGACAGGCAGCTGTAGGAATGTGTTGAAGCTAGCACTGAGGTTAGCATACAAATATGTATAAAAGCAAAAAGTATTCTCATTTGGGCATTTTTAGAGTCAAACATAGGATAATTAGAGATATGTAGCTTTTTAAGTCACCATTATCATTAACTACACGTGGGTGGGTTCAAATTACTATTAATAGCTTCTATTGAAAGAAAAGCTCTTGTCTTTTGAGCAGCACATTATGTTTTGTGTCNCAATGGCAACCCACTCCAGTGTTCTTGCCTGGAGAATCCCAGGGATGGGGGAGCCTGGTGGGCTGCCGTCTATGGGGTCACACAGAGTCGGACACGACTGAAGTGACTTAGCAGCAGCAGCAGCACGATGACCCATTAAACTGAAAGTGAAGTCGCTCAGTCGTGTCCAGCTCTTTGCGACCCTGTGGACTGTAGCCCACCAGGCTCCTCCATCCATGGGATTCTCCAGGCAAGAATACTGGAGTGGGTTGCCATTTCCTTCTCCAGGGAATCTTCCCGACCCAGAGATCGAACCAAGGTCTCCCGCATTGCAGGCAGACGCTTTAACCTTTGAGCCACCAGGGAAGATCGATAGCTGCCTATAATCTAATACATGCAATTTGAAGTCTATGTTTTCTGTGTGTTCGTTCCTTGTTGTGGAAGTAGGGTGGGGATGAGAGTAGTAAACCCTGATTTAAAAAAAAAAAAAAAATCTCATTGAAATGTCCGTGTGTACCAACATTCAAATTTCCCTTTCTACCTGAAGTCAAATGTAATATAAAACAGAAAATTGTAGGAGTCACTTAATTATGTAAACAATAAAAGGCAAGAAAGACATTTCATGTTAGCAATATATAGTATTTCTCATGAAATTAGACACATTAGATAACAACCCTTTTGAATTGAAATGCAATGCCATTTCAGACTTAGGTTACTCTTTCAAAAGGAGACTTCTCAAAAAGTGCTTCCTCACTAGTCGTTAAAGGACCACCTTCTTCCACCTATTTGAGTCTTTGTGTTTTTCAGGCATTTTTGCTATTAACATTTTTATCTCTTATTCCATGTTGTCTGATTCTCCATAGACCTTCAACACCACAGATATATTGATAACTTCCAAGTCAACACCTCCAGATAAGCTTTATCAATTGCATCCCAAAAGAGCATATCCAGTTGTTTACTGTATATAGCAGGTATGTAGTCTAGTCTACAAATTCACCACCTTCAATAAATGAAGTCTTTATTTTTTAATAATTGAACTTAATTTGTCTTATGAGAACTCATTTTAACTGATAATGAAAACTTAATTTCAATCAGTTAAAGAAGAAATTTGCTTTCTCCCTGGCCTTGCTTTTAGATTCTGGGGACACAGTAGGGTTTTAAGACAATCTATTTATATATCTACAATGTCATTTGCTGAGAGGTCTCTGTTCCCAGTTTCTACTTTGCTCAACAATCCACAAAAATCAGCTCTTCAACCCCCTCTCCTTTGACCTAAGTTCAGCTCACTTTCAGCCATGTACCAGCCATTCTAGGATTCATTGGAAATATTCTCTTGATCCCAAACTACTCAAGACTGTGGGAAAATCTGTGATGCCCTCTCTGACCAGTCTGCCTTAACATACCAGGAAAAAACATCTTCTGCTCTTACTCTTGATTGTTGCAAGGAAAAACTATAATTTGCCATATCTCCAGAGTCTGGAGGTGGTTAAAGGACATCCCTTTCTGGAAACCATAAAATTCATCTTTAGTCTAGAGAGAGGAAGAAATTTGCAAAAAATAAAAATTTTTATGATTTTTCATGACGAGATTTTTTTCAAAATCTTTTCTCTATGGTAAGGCCTAAGCTTATGGAAATAAAACCCAAGAATTCTTTTGATCTGTTCTATATTGATCATCTCTTCTCTTGTGGCAGTGCAGGTGGAATACCCTAACTTCCTAGACTCGAGAATGACCAACTAATTCCAAGGAAAGGAATTAAAACATAATCTACATCTTAAATTGTTCTCTTACCTCGTCGTCCTCTTCACACATATCTTCCACAAATAATACATACTCAATAGATCTAAAACTCATCATCTTCCACCCAAGTCTATCTTCTTCCTGTTGGATATCTCAGGGAATGGCATGGTTGTCCATCTAATAACTCTAAACTAAAGCATCTATGCTACCCAAGACTGCACTGCATCCTTCACTCTTCCAGGTAGTTAACACTCTCCTATTAATTATGATGTTATGCTAGCTCTCAAGTCAGTTCCTTGATTTCTGGGCAGTGTGTTAGCTTAATCCCTCATCATTTTCTGCCTAGACTACTGCATTAGCTCCACACTAATCTAACTCCCTCCAGATTTATCCTCAATAGCACTTGAAAATATTTCCTCTAAAATATATACCTAGCAATTCTATAAATATTGACATTTTTGTCTGAAACTTCACTTTCCTTTATTCCGTCTAGTTAATTACTATCTGTCTTATAAGGATCATCAAGTCTATGACCCTGAGAAGTTTTTCCTGATTTACCATCACCCCTACCACTATACTCATCTTCAAATACATTGTGATATAATTTTGATTATTTGTCCCTCTGACAACACTAGAATGTGATAGGTGAAGCCTAGACAGTACTGAAAATGAATGTACTTATGTTTTAAGGTTATAACACAGTGCAGAGAATATAGTACAATAGATTAAATGATCTGAAGTGACATCTTGCCTCCCTAATCAATATGACTTGCCTGGTAATTCCAGTTCTGAACTCTCTTGCTCTCTCATCAAATACAGTTTTTCCCCAAAGCCTTAGTCCTGTGAATGTGGGTGTTCTGATTTTACTGAACATCCCATATGGCCAATCATTTTATTCCTCTGGTTAAAGGCATATAAAGACAATCAAGTTTTAAAAGGAAAGTCTTTATCAGTGCCATGAAAAACAAAAATACATTCAGGAAAAATAAGTATCCTATATGGCTTAGCAATAAATACAATTTACCTAATCTAAATAATGTAAACATGACACATTAATCATCCAAATGACTGATAGTAAAACTACCAGGGATAGAAAAAAAATATGTAGGGGAGTAAAAAGATACTGCCTAAAAGGGAGAAGTCAGAAAAGAGAATATAAAATACATTATTTCGAAATATAGGAGACAGGGCTGTGGAGGAAGAGAGGAAGGGCATGAAACAATCTGGAGGGAACCTAGAGATTCTAATGGTTTTTAAACAGAAATCCAATGATTCTTCTTCACCCAACTTCACCTCCACTTCTACAGGTCTCTAGTGCTAACCAACTCCTGAGCCTTTTAGTAATTCTTTAATTAAATTGAATTGACTGCCAGCCCTCCTACTGTGGAGGATTCAGCTTTCTTGTTTCTGCTTTACCTGTTACCCATTGTCCTGCTGGTTTCCAGCCTCCGAAACTTTTACTGCTGGGTCTGCTATAATTGCCTCCTTTCCAATTTCCTTTGTGCCACTGGGTTTATATATATATATACACACACTGAGCCCAATGGGTTTATACTGAACTTATATATATGTATATATATGTATGTATGTATATATACATATATATACTAAACATATGTTTCAGATAGAGAAGTAACTGTTTATATTCAAACTGCTTTTTTCACAATGGTTTTTCTCATCAGTCTCAAAAGTTCTCCTGTCACTCTTATTCAGAAAACATTTTCATTCAGGTAATTAAGTTGTTCGGTGTATGTAATAGTAAAACTCAGAAATTCAAATGTGAAGCTGTCCTCTGGCTCAGCACTAGCACGCTTTATGCTGAACCTAACGTTAAGGCAGTGTGGTTGACTTTCTCACTATTTCTCCGTCTGTGCCCCTCTTGTTTTTCCCACTATCCAACACTCAGTTTCTGTTGGACCTGGGAAGAGGAAGAAGGAGAGACAGGAAAAGAGCAGGGAAGTCTAATTTTACTGGTTTACTGGTACTTCAGAATCAGGATTGGTGCTCTCTCATCTTGATGTATGTTCAAAGGTGAATCTTTCTTTTGGGGCTATTCTTTGTAGAGATTTTGATAGGTGCCATCCCACTACATATCCACACATCCTGGAAACATCCAAACTTTGTTCACTTGACCTGGCAAAGACTCTTACTGTTGTGCTACTTAATCTCATCTCAACTGCTAGCAATCCACCCTGCTCAGCTCTCTACCCAGATTTCACAATCTTTCCAGTTAAACTTCTAGCAAAAAGCTATCTCTGAAGCCTGCTTTCAGTCCATAGATCCTCTGATTTGTCAAACACTTGAAGGGCAGGTGACTTTCAGTTCAGGATTTGGAATGACTAGGACACTTTTTCACTAGTGGGATTTTAAATTGGTGTAATCACTTTGGGAAACAGTTTGGAATTATCATGTGAACCTGAGCATTTATATGGTCTATAGCCCTGCAGTTTCATCCACAGGCATATGTACTAGAGAAACTCTTGCACATATGTACCAGGAATCACATATCAAAATGTTCATGGTAGCATATTCATCATACAAGTGAAAACTGGAAACAGACAAAAGTGTATCACAGAGAAATGATATGTTATGCTATTTCATACAGTAGAATATTATGCTTTACAGAAAATTAACGAACTGCTTCACATATAATATTCATGAACCTCAAAAACATCATTGAAAAAAAGGCAAGTCAAAAGTGCAAAACTGACAAAAGTAAAAATTATAATGTTTACGGATACAAAAGTGGTAAAACCAGTAAAGAAAATCATGAGAATGCTAAAATTAAAAATCAAGATAGTGGTTACTTCTGACGTTGATGGAGAGGTATGATCAAGGAGGAAAATGCAGAGTTCATTTTTTGAGGTCCATTAATGAGAATCTAAAAACTGACATCACTTTAACTACTTGCATTACAGAAAATTTAATCAAAAAATTACTGACATGTGTAATAGAAGAGCTGAGAAACCAAATCTCCTGCTGTAGTTCAGACTGACCTAACACAGGTGAAAGGGAACTGGGTAAAGTAGCCTAGAAGGCCTATTTCTCCTAATTAAGATACTGAGCTATGAATCTGGGACAACAGACTCAAGACAGGCATGGTAGGATGGTAGGTTCTTTTCCTTAAGGGGCTAGAGAGTACAAATGTGTTCATTTTATTATTTTTAAACTAAATATATACATGTTTATTTTATGTGCAACATACTTTGAAAGTTTTTTTTTTTTTTAATCCTTCAAGCACGGGGAGAAATGTTTGCTTAGTGGATTCTATCAGTAATTTAAATACGTTGCAGAGGTTCAATTTCCAGATTGAATACTTTTTTTACTGTAAGATCTTTAAAAATTCCAATCAATTTTCACAAAAGTAAAATGGATGTGATAATCCCTAATTTGCAGTTATTTCCAGTTCTAAGGGTGACAGTGTGCATGAGAGGCCCAACACTGCCTGGCATAAGGGAGAACCTCAGCAAAGGTGAAAGGCCAAGCTTTTCCTAGGAGAGTTGTGAGAAAGCTAGTGAGGCTTTTTCTGACTTCAAGTGTTGATCAGAAAAAAATAAATAATCCTAAATTCTCCTCCATATTCTTAAGGAAGCTAATTAACACGCTTCCTTGAATTGTTAGCATTGTATTCATGCCTTGCTACTAGCATATTCAAAAGCAGAAGCCAATACTAAGAATTAGTACAAAAAAGATGCCACTGTTAAAGTACCCATTGTTCCAAGGAATTCAAAGAGAAAATATGCTAAGAACAGGAGGAAGAATGGTCACCACTTCCAAAAGAAAAGATTTTAAATAAAGCAATACTGACTTCAAATCACTTAAAATCATAAACAATAGCAGAAACGTGTGGTTTATCGAGGACTGAAATAACCCCACAGCAGTGCAGTGAATTTTCATTGATATATAAGTGGTCGTCTATTATTTGCAACAATGAAGAGGACTAATTTAACACAAGAATGTAGCAGGAGAGGCAATGCTGGCTTAATAATAGGTTCATTCTCGGCAGGAATTCATATGAGTGAGTAGGGGAAATAAGGATAGTTGCAGGGTGGGAAGGAGAAGGCAGAACGAGATGACTGCAAACCGCATGGCATCTTTGCTTAGAAGTCTGTTACATGAATGTGCCAAGCAGCTGTTTCAGTGCCCTACTGTGTGAGTCAAGAAATGTGACTCCAACTTGACAAAGTACAAAAAGTAAAGACTAGGTAAAGCTGACAGACCTCAGGGATCTCCGTTACTGGCTGTTACCTTCAGAGTGCTGCTGGCAGAGGATGAAAGCGGCCCCCCACACACAGAACTCCAGGTGCACAACCCGGACTTGGGCACGGAGCAGCAGGAGAAGGAAAGGTGTGCCCTTCACTAGAATCCAATTTGTTAAAGGAAACTGTACGTTCTGTGAAACTATTTACCCTGATTTGGAAATTAGTGGTTGCCTTAGCAACACTCGAATCCCATGAGACTCACACACAGTGCTAATTTCAATTCATGGACACCTTCACGGGTGAGGAGTGCAAACAACAACTTGAGCATCCCATTTGGCATGGCTCTCACAGGAAATGAGATTTCCCTTGGTCTATAAAAATATCCTGAAAATAGCCCCCATTTTTCAGTACCTTTTGTACACCAGCTTTATGTTGCCACCTTTACATTCAGTCTCACTTGTAGCCGCTGCAAGCCTGCAAGGACAGCAATAATATTCCCATTTTCGGATGAAAAATATGCTGTAGAGTGGCTCCATTGCTTTCTCAAGGTCACTCGGTGGTGGTTCGATGATTTTAACTCAGATTTGGCTGACTACAAAATTTCATTGCATTCTTTTAGCACTTTTAGCTTTGTCAAAAATAATACTAATTTGTAAATGTGCAAAGTACCTTAGGAATTATTCTGCACTAGTCCTCAAGTAAAGCATAAGGAACTAGAGACACAAAAAGCCCAAGAGATTTACTCACGGTTACAAGGCCAATAATGGCAGAGTTGAGAATAGAATTCAGTTTTTAGTTTGAGCCATTGAGGACTTCCCAGGTTGCTCAGTGAGTAAAGGATCCACCTGCAATGCTGGAGATGCAGGTTCAATCCCTGGGTTGAGATTACCTGGAGGAGGACAGGGCAACTCACTCCAGGATTCTTGCCTGGAGAATCCCATGGACAGAGGAGCCTACAAGACTATAGTCCATGGGATTGCAAAGAGTCAGACATGAAGCGATGAGCACACACACATTTGAGGCATCATTTACGGAGGCCACCTCTGAGCCATCCAAACTGGGATGTTCTCAGTGATGAACTGTATCTCATTCATTTTTGCATGTCTTTTTTGATATATAACTGAAACCAAAGTAGAAATAAAAACTGAGAGGATTTCTGTGTTATGCTGAAATACAGTAAGAGTTTAATATTTTATACCCCAAACACTGAAGGTGACCGATTCACAGAGGCCCTTCCAACCTGTGCTCATGTACAGCTGCTCATGTTATAAAGTACCCTTGCAGTTTTCTTTCTATCACGCAAAGATTCACATTTGTGAGGTGTCCCATCTGTGTCTGCAGCAGTCACCCTGAAGGTGACAGGAATATGAGTCAAATGGCAGGCTCATTTTGCACCTGAGTTTTCACAGGAGGTAAGGACTAGTCCAAAACAAAACTGAACAGTGAGGGTTACCTATGGTGCTACTTACTAAAGTTTTTTTCTGTGCCACTGCTTCTCTTTCATGGGCTAATACAGCCTTCCTCAATTCACCAGGCTCCCCGTGCCACCACACTGTCAATCTTGCCATACTGTCATCTAGCTATCCAAAGTCCCCTGCTTTAAAATCCCATTAAGACCTGGCCTCCTCCACAGTAACCTTATGCTCCTAAATTACCTCTCATTCTTCCTCATCCTATTCTTACCACAATTGCCATCTTCTTAATGATTAAGGCAAGTTGGTGAAAAAAGATATTTCTGATTAATTTTGAAACAAAACAATAGAGGCAATCCATACATAAAACTCCCTGTGTATTATATAGTAAATGTTTTGTTTTCCTGATCCAACAACCTCCTATGAAGACTTTGTCCCTTGCTGTATACGTAAGTTTGCCTTGATTTTTTGCAAATGTTTTAATCCAGTGCTGGTTTGAGGCTCATAGGACCTCATTAGATGGTTGACCAATACACNTGGAGTAGCCTGGTGGGCTGCAGTCCATGGGGTCGCTAACAGTCGGACAGACTGAGTGACTTCACTTTCACTTTTCTCTTTCATGCATTGGAGAAGGAAATGGCAACCCACTCCAGTGTTCTTGCCTGGAGAATCCCAGGGACAGGGGAGCCTGGTGGGCTGCCGTCTATGGCGTCACACAGAGTCGAACACGACTGAAGTGACTTAGCAGCAGCAGCAGCAGAGACACATGAGTCAGAATTCATGAATCCAGGGAGATTTTCAGAACTCAGCAATGGCTTAAAGTGACAGATATAAATTCAGTGAAAGAATGAAGAGAGTGAAAGTTGTAATGGCTGCATTCAAAGGCACAGAGAAACATGATAGTTTAGGAACTGCTGGTGAATCTGGGTGGCTGCAGTCAGGACAAGAACTAAGAAATTAACTGGTGAGGTTGGAAGCCAGACGACAGAAAGACTTTATAACCATGGTAACCAAAAATCCCTGTTTGCGTGAGTTATGCCTGTTGTCCCAGAATAATTATTAGTAAGGCAAACTTTCCACTCTTAAGCTTAGATGATAAATCACATGATCACCGTCTTTACATTCCTTAGTGAGAAATTTTGGTCTAACCAAAGCTATGTAAAGCACCTGAAGAAAGCTAACTTGGGGAATGAAATAATTGATTCTAGTTTTAAATAACACATTCTGGCAATTCTGCTAGCTATATTGGAGGATGGTTCAGAGAGGGCAGTCTGGAGGCCAGTGAAATGAGGAAGCTAAGTCAGCACAAGTTGCACTTTCAGTCACTTTGTTTGAAATATAGTCATAGTTAACATATCTCTTCCATCTACTTATCACTGGAGCAAATACTATTCTAAATGTTTATATGTGTTATCTCAATTAAACCTCACTGCACCACCCTGGTAGCTCAGCTGGTAAGAAATGTGCCTGCAATGCAGGAGACCCTGGTTCAATTACTGGCTCAGGAAGATCCGCTGGAAAATGGATAGGCTACCCATTCCAGTATTCTTGGGCTTCCCTATGGCTCAGCTGGTAAAAAATTCGCCTTCAATATGGCAGACCTGGGTTCGATCCCTGGCTTGGGAAGATCCCCTGGAGAAGGGAAAGGCTACCCACTCCAGTATTCTGGCCTAGAGAATTCCGTGGACTGCATAGTCCATGGGGTAGCAAAAAGTCAGCACAACTGAGTGACTTCCACTTTCAGGGCTTCCCTGGTGGTTCAGATGATAAAGAATATGCCTGCAAAGCGGGAGACCTGGATTTAATCCTTGGGTTGGGAAGATCCCCTGGAGAAGGGAATGGCTACCTGCTCCATTCTGCCCTGGAGAATTCCATGGATTGTACAGTCCATGACATCACAAAGAGTCAGACAGGACTGAGCAACTTTCACTTTTATATCATCACAAGATGAATTGTATGATTATTTTTTCCTCTTCATTTTTGAGCAAACTGAGACCTAGGGAAGTTAAATTATTTGCTATCAAGAGTATCCTAATTCAAGATCAAGGGTGTCCTAATTCATACCCACAGAATCTATCAGCAGATCTCATGTTTATAACCACAGAATTATACTGCAATTTCAGAAGACTCAGGACTTCCCAGGTGGTGCTAGAGGTAAAGAACCTGTCTGCCAATGTAGGAGACATAAGAGACATGGGTATGGCAACCCACCCCAGGATCCTTGCCTGGAGAATTCCATGGACAGAGAAGCCTGGCAGGCTACAGTCCATAGGGCTGCACAGAGTCAGACATGACTGAAGCGACTTAGCACACACAGAGGACTCAAACAATGATGGCTGAGGTCAGGATTCACAGTCACTACTTGCCTAGGTAAATATGAAGTACATACATCTTCCTTCAAGTTCTCCCGTCATTTTTTGTGCCCTAGAATCACCACAGGTTTATTATTCACATATTTTTTTCCTCACCCATCAGTCTGGCACTCAGATAATTCCCCTCGACCTACAATAGATCAGAGATGTTGCCCTGGATTAAAGCTACTCTCCTCTGCTATTGCTATGCTGTCAAGGTGATGGCAGAAAAGTAAAGGTCAAGGTTTCCATTCCTAACTTAGAGGTATCATTTTAATAGAATAAGTTTATTTCAGGAAAGAAGAGTTTGACAACTTTTCCACATCTAAAAATGAGATGAAAATTTCCACCACGACCATTCTGATTCAAAAGGAAAAACTCTTTCCTTAGACAATTGTCTCAGTTCCTGTTCTGTGTTGTTGTTTAGTCATTCAGTCATGTCTGACTCTGTGCAACCCTATGGACTCTAACCTTCCAGGCTCCTGTGTACATGGGATTTTCCAGGCAGAAATATTGTAGTGCATTGCCATCTCCTTCTCCAGGGGATCTCCCTGACCCAGGGATTGAACCCAAGTCTCCTGTTGGGCAGGCAGATTCTTTTCCACTGAGCCACATGAATACCTCTTTCCTATTCTTACTATTCCATAATTAATCTCCCTAAGACTGTTAAAATTTATAATATATATCTCCTTTGTGACAATGCATTCTTACAATCATAAAACAGGTTAAGATTGGTATATTTCCAAAGTCTAGGTTATATAGTCCTATTCATGGTCACTTGAATACATAAGGAAAGAATACTGCTGCTGGCATTTGAAATAGAATGACTAATCTGTGATATTTAGGAAACAGAATTAAGAAGAATAAGAACTTGATTGCATGTGAGAGGTCAGTGAAAGGAAAAAATCAACAATGATTCTCAAGTATTTGTCTCAAGTGAATGAGTAAGTGAGTGGCTAGTGATTTTATGAAATTAACTGGGGAACTTAGTCAGAGGAACTACTTAAAGGGTTGGACAGGTGATAATAAGTTCAGTAAATATTTGTTCGTATGAATGAATGGGATGAATGAGTATAGAAATTAAAGATAACAACACTGAAATGAAAAGATTATGGAGAAGTTAATTTTAAATGGAACTGGTTCAAGCAATTCTGTCAAGGTTACCCGATAAATTTAAAGCAAAATGATTTAGGTGTCTTCCATTAGCTGGGCTTTGGGTAGGGCAAATAGGAAGTGTAGACTTATGTGCATATGAACGTTGAAATGTACATATAATCCTAAAAATGTTTGAAAATATTTAGAACATTTACATGATTCTGTTTCATGTAATAATCTATTATTGTAATTTTAATCAATTAAAAATATTGAATATTGAGCTTTTTAAAAAAAAATACCCTGCCTGATATGGCATTCAAAAAACCGTTCTAGTCCCTCCTTAAGCTTGAGCTATACTCGCTTTGGCTCAAATGCACAAAGCGTGATTTGTTCATTAACTGTTGAAGACTATTCAAATCCTTGGCTCAAATTGTCCTAAAATTTTTCGTATTTTAATTGATTGTCCCTGTATTCCATAAGATGAGAAGATACTTGGTTTGGATGACAAAGATAATTTGCCAGGTCTCATCCAATATATCTGCTAATTTTTACTTCCCTTTCCATTTTCCCACAGCCAATGGTAACATTCTTGCTGGCATACTTGTCCTGTCTATCTCCATCCCAAAGGTGACGAAGAGATCTGATAGATAGAGACACATCAGCAGCCATGCCAAATGGCTGCCAACTTGGACATATGTACAGAGCAGAGAGCATGCTAAAGTTCCTTATGTAGAGAGCCAAGAGCCCACTGACATTCACCAATGACTGAAGAACGTGTCAGGATCGCTACAGTATAGTCAAGTTTGGAGTGAGCCATGTTAAAGGTTCTGGAAAGGGGAAGATGACCACCTGGGTAGGGCACCACTCTGCTATGTATATGTGCCTCATTTGGCATCCACTTTGCATGTCTGCTGCTGGGCTTCCATCTGCCGAATCTCAATGTAATGTCACGAGATAAAAACTGAAAACTCCATGGCTTCAAAATGCATTTTTCTGCTGGCTGCCTGATGGCTGTCTGGGGACATAAAATTTAGAAAGCAATCCTTGCTGACTGACCTTCTTATATGATATGTCTGTTTTAATTTTAACTCTGCAGAATGTCTATTTAATAATCAAAATAAGCAGTATATAACTTCAAAAGAGCTTTGCAAATTTAAAGATACAAAAGTGGGAGGACATAGTCTACTACCTTATCATAGAATCAGCTCACATATAACTTGGAGTTAAACTTTGAAATATTTTTCCTTTTATCTATTGAATGTGTACCTGGAAAAATACAGTATTAACTAAAATATAATTTCACTTCTAGTATACGTTTATAACTGAATCACAGTATCTATTATTTTTCATAATAAATAAATCTAGTAATTGAAAAAACTACTCAATTGTATTTAATAAAAATTTCCCAGATTTATCTATAATATTAATGTCTTTGATATTTTCTTAGCCATATTTAGTTATATCTCTCATTTAAAGAACTAGTAAATTAAATGTTTATCAATTATTCTGGTTAATTAATATGTCTTTCTTTTCATTCTTATAATTTAAAAATATCTTCATGTTTCTTTCCCATATAATTATAAGCATTTTACTTTAATTCAGGTGTACTATAGAGTGTTTAAATGTATCTTTTTTGTGTATAAGATGTGGTAATAAATTCAATCATAGCTTGAAAAAAATTTTAAACCAAAGGACTTTTGAAGAATGGCAGTGTTTGTACTACTTAATCTTCTACAGGTAAATATAACATTATATCTCTGTCTTCAGAACTTGATTATTACAGAGTTGCAGGCTCTGTAATGCTATAATTATTTTCTAATTGAACAGCTGATCTGCTTCCCTAGTTGAGTATGTGTGTGTGTGTGTGTGTGTGTATGTGTGCGCACGCACGGGCACGCTTATCAATGCTGATCATGCTTTCTCATTACTAAAAAAAATAAAAAGAGAGAGAGATGCTTTTTGCTATTGTGGTCAACTTGCCCTAGGGTAACCCCCAACTAGTTCCATCCTTGGGCAATTAACTCCCCTTGAGTGTAGGTCAAAACTGTGACTGTATCTAACCAATAGAATTTGGAAAGGCAAGGGAATGTTAATTCCATGAATTGTTGTCGTTCAGTCACCAAGTCGTGTCCATCTCTTTGTGACCCAGTGAATTGCAGCATGCCAGGCTTCTCTATCTATCACTATCGCCCTGAGTTTCCTCAAATTCATATCCACTGAGTCACTGATGTCATCTAACCATCTCATCCTCTGTCACCCCCTTTACCTCTTGCCCTCAACTTGTCCCAGCAAGTTGGGACAGGATCTTTTCCAATAAGTCAACTCTTCACATCAGGTGGCCAAAGTATTGGAGTTTTAGCTTCAGTATCCATCCTTCTAATGAATATTTAGGGTTGATTTCCTTTAGAATTTGACTGGTTTGATCTCTTTGCTGTCCAAGAGACTCTCAAGAGTCTTCTCCAGCACCACAGTTCAAAAGTTTTTTTTTTTTTTTTTTACTGTGCCACATGACTTGTAGGATCTTAATTCCTAGACCAGGGATCAAACATATGCCCCCTGCAGTGGAAGTGCAGAATCCTAACCACTGAACCACCAGGTAAGTTTCCATCTATGCCTTTACATTAGAGAAAGAGCAATGGGAGAAGGTGGGCTGTGAGCTGGGACAGGTATAACAGGTGGATATGGCTTTAGTGGTGATGGGGATCAGGTAACAGTTCAAGGTCAGTATAGGCTATTGGTTATTCTAAAGAGTGAGACAACTCTGCATGGATTGTCTGGACCTTAAGGGAGAAGCCAGAATTAGGAAGATGAAGGCAAGTTGAGTCTCATAATTGGTGAGTAGAGGTCTTGAAGTGCTTCCCATTCACAGTGATGCCCTTGGATCACGTATGAAAGTGACGGTCAAAAAAAGGGCCAGAGGCATAGAGGAAGTTCTTACTTCTTACTGAGACAAAATCTGCTGTTAAATCACATTAGTTATCTGTGGTAGACAGAATGTATAATCTCCTCCCCTTCACTGTAGACATAAATATAATGGGACTTTACTCCCATGATTAGGCTACATTACATGGCAAATGTCTCCCACTCTAATGAAAATGTCTTACAAGATTTTCTGTTTCACTTTGATTCCTACAACTTCCAACCTCAAATCACAAGCCACTTTGGGGATTTCATCATTGACTAAACTACCTAAGAACTGATGAGTGTGTATTCTCTCAGCACCTTCCTCCAGGAAGCTGTCTCTCTTTTTCCCTGAGCTTGGGTCAAGCACTCAACTATACAAAATACTCAGCATTTATTCACTTATTTACCTTATGTGTGTGTTTGTGTGACCAGTCATATCCAACTCTTTGTGATCTAATGGATTATAGCCCACCAAGTTCCTTTGTCCATGGAATTTTCCAGGCAAGAGTACTGAAGTGGGTTGCCATTTCCTTCTCCAGGGGATCTTCCTGNGTTTGTGTGACCAGTCATATCCAACTCTTTGTGATCTAATGGATTATAGCCCACCAAGTTCCTTTGTCCATGGAATTTTCCAGGCAAGAGTACTGAAGTGGGTTGCCATTTCCTTCTCCAGGGGATCTTCCTGACCAGGGATCAAACCCACATCCCTTGTGTCCCCTGCACTGGTAGGCAGATTCTTTACCACTGTGCCACCAGGGAAGCCCTTACCTTGACTTCACCCTATTCTAAAAGTGCACAGCATATCTTTCAGAAGTATTACAGGATTTTTTAATGAATAAGTGAGAAATCTAAAGGAGGGAAAAATAAATTGAGGAAAAGGAAACTCAGAGTACAGGTCTCAACAGACAAAACACCTGCCACAAAATCTTTCTAGAAGTGAACCACAAAATCAGGCTCTCAGCTTGCCAGCTATCAGAGCAAAGAGAGCAACATTATCAATTAAATATTAACAATTCATAATGGCTATACGTTTGGTTGCTTGCTTTGAAAAACATCTATTCCTGGGAATTTCTTGGTGGTTTAGTGATTGGGACTCTATGCTTCCACTGCAGAGGTCCCGGGTTAGATCCCTGGTGGGAAAACTAAGATCCCACATGCCAGAAGGCCTAGACCAAAGGAAAGAAGAGAAAGGCAGGAATAAAGAGAACTATTTAGAAAACACACAAACATATTCCTGATAATGTCATCTGAGGAATTTTTTCCTCTGGTCATCATTGAAACAAGCCATGCAGGATTTAATCTGTAGCTTAGAGGGAAGGATCTGGTTTAAACACTGGCAAAATGTTTACCTGTTTACTTCATTTACTAGCACAACAGGTTCATGGTTGAGGGATGAAGAAACTGGGAGTGGAGACCAGAGAACATCAGACAGAAAAAGAATCACTCATACAGAAACGGTCAGTGAGGCTAAGTAATTGGAACCCACAAAGGTAGAAAGAAAGAGCAACAGCTGGCAGTAAAGTCCCTAACCTTGGAGAAACAGAAGGCTATGGAAAGGGCAGAGAAGTTCTTCAAGCCATGCTGCTGCTGCTGCTAAGTCGCCTCAGTTGTGTCTGATCCTGTGTGACCCAAAGACAGCAGCCCACCAGGTTCCCCCATCCCTGGGATTCTCCAGGCAAGAATACTGGAGTAGGTTGCCATTTCCTNCAGAGAAGTTCTTCAAGCCATGCTGCTGCTGCTGCTAAGTCGCCTCAGTTGTGTCTGATCCTGTGTGACCCAAAGACAGCAGCCCACCAGGTTCCCCCATCCCTGGGATTCTCCAGGCAAGAATACTGGAGTAGGTTGCCATTTCCTTCTCCAGTACATGAAAGTGAAAAGTGCAAGTGAAGTCGCTCAGTCGTGTCCGACTCTTTGCGACTCCCTGGACTGCAGCCTACCAGGCTCCTCCTTCCAAGGGATTTTCCAGGCAAGAGTACTGGAGTGGGGTGCCATTGCCTTCTCCGTCTTCAAGCCATAGGCAGACATTAAGAAGAAAAAGACACGGTGCCAGGAAACAAAACACAGAACCATACAGAAATATTCCCACTAGAGAGAGGCCTTAGGGATGTCAAATTCCTTATGACAGCAGCCTCCTGTAAAGATAAGAGAACTAAGATCCAGACAGTGTGTCTGCCCCTGAAGCCACACAGCTGATACAAAGCTGATACCCTATGACTCTGTTTAACATTTGGTAATGGGAAATGGACAGGCAGGAAGGCCTTCCTGAAACTATGAAACTACTTAATGGCTGACTTGATTCTAGAGCCAGAAATACAAGGTGGATGAGGAAGAAAAGTTACTTAGATAAAGTCACGCTACTCCACCATTTATTCGGACCTCAACAAGTACTGTGACATATCTGATATATACCATCTATAGGCGAGTTACTGGAATTATGGGACTGCTTACTATGTACCAAACAGTCCACTAAACACCCTCCTTGCAAAATCCCACTAAATCCCTGCCAACAATCCTAGTGGGTAAAATCCATTATTTACATTTTGGTCTAGAAAACAGGCTCAGCAAGGTTAAACAGTTTCCTCACTGTCACACAGCTAGTGGTTGGTGGACACAAGATTTGAACACAATTTGGCTCCAAACTGTGTGCTCATTCTCCAGCCTAGAAAAATATTTCACCTTGCATTGAGCAAAGAGGATGTGTGTGTGTATTCCAAGCACCAGAATTGAGTCATTCAGCTCAGGACCTCCCTGTGGAATGGAAAAGGCATAACCAGCCTGCATGAGACAAAGGACCCAACAGCAAATACATTCAGGGTCATGCCTAATGATTCAAGTTCATGGTACTCTATAATAGAGGAATATATCCATCTACTTACATACAGTAAAATAAAGAAGCATACTCATGATATCTGACCCCTTCCTGGGGTCCTGTCCATGGCACGAGGTCACTTTTGTGAAGCTGCCCAGAGCTCTGACAGCGCTCTGTGTCCTGAGTGAAATCAGCTCGAGTGGGAAATGCCCTTGTCTTGGGCCAGTGTCCTGCTATAGTTTCTCTGCTGAATGCTTTCTCTGCCCTGAGGGCAGTTCTTGTTGGACCCTGATGCAGTTCCTATCTCTCAAATCAGAGTTTAAACCTTCACGAGAGAGTATTGATTTGTGCTGTGAAAGCAGCGAGATTCCAGAGCTGGGAAGGTGAGGAAGTCTGCCCCTTTAATCAATATTCTCTTATTCCTTAAAGCAGAAGTCTGGTTCAAATTTTGATTTCAAGCCAAACTCACAGAGTGAGAATCAGTGTCCTGATGGTTCAGTCTTGACTTGTCAACAAAAATGTGCCCCATGTTTCAGCACCCCTGGATCTCTCTCGCCTTCTCCCTTTCTCCTTCGGTCCTTCCCAACCTTGATGTTTAGATTCAAGCCCAGATGACACCTATTTTTTGCCACTGTTCCTTCAGAGACATTCACAAGGCAACCTTCAACCCAGGGCCAGGGCTAGACAACTGCCAGGGTTCTATTGCTCTGGGAATGAATGCATCATCCAAGCAGATACTTTCTGCCTTAATAGTCTGCTCTGTTCATCCTATTCCAACTGGAGCCTCTTAAGATCTAAACATCTGAGCCACTAAAGAACAGCAAAGAGGCTTAACAAACTTGTCAGAATAATTCACAAAAGTCACAGCCCAAAAGCTCTCCTGGAAATTATTTTAATCCATCATTCCTCTCAGACCTCCTACAGCCCTGCCCGGTGCAAAGGGCACAGGATTTACAGATTTTCAGACCTCATTTGGATCTCCAGTTTAGCTCTCTCACTAAAAGGGAGACTTTTGGATGAAAAACTGAGCTCTGGGCTCATTTTCCTCATTTGTAAAACACTGAATATGACCGCTGTTTCATAAAACTGATACAGAAATTAGACAGCATAAAGTGCTTCTCAGAATCACATAATCATAATCTCATACAATCTCATCATCATTGGCACATAGTAGGTTCTCATGGCACCCCATGACGGCAGCCCACCAGGCTCCCCCATCCCTGGGATTCTCCAGGCAAGAATACTGGAGTGGGTTGCCATTTCCTTCTCCAATGCATGAAAGAGAAAAGTGAAAGTGAAGTCGCTCAGTCTGTCCGATAAGTCATTGAAATGGTCAACTCATCCATCAAACATTTGTTAAGTGCTTCCTGCTCATGCTCATGTGCCAAACATGACAAGGCATCGGGAGTTTAAAAGAAAACAATGAATAAGGAATGGTATTATCCTTCAAGAAATCAATAATGTAGGTGGGAAGACAAGGCAAATGTTCATTATAAGTCTTTGCAACAGTTTTGATGAGAGAGCAGTTTGGTGAAAAGATGGGCTTAAATACAGATCAATCTGAATTTAAACATAGCCTCTGCCGTTTATTAGCTATGAGGACCCCAGGAAGTCACTTAACTTCCCTGGACTTCAGTTTTTTTTAAGCATAAAAATTCAGAAAATAATATCAGGGAAGGCAATGGCACCCCACCCCAGTACTCTTGCCTGGAAAATCCAATGGATGGAGTAGCCTGGTGGGCTGCAGTCCATGGGGTCGCTAACAGTCGGACAGACTGAGTGACTTCACTTTCACTTTTCTCTTTCATGCATTGGAGAAGGAAATGGCAACCCACTCCAGTGTTCTTGCCTGGAGAATCCCAGGGACAGGGGAGCCTGGTGGGCTGCCGTCTATGGCGTCACACAGAGTCGAACACGACTGAAGTGACTTAGCAGCAGCAGCAGCAGAGACACATGAGTCAGAATTCATGAATCCAGAGAGATTTTCAGAACTCAGCAATGGCTTAAAGTGACAGATATAAATTCAGTGAAAGAATGAAGAGAGTGAAAGTTGTAATGGCTGCATTCAAAGGCACAGAGAAACATGATAGTTTAGGAACTGCTGGTGAATCTGGGTGGCTGCAGTCAGGACAAGAACTAAGAAATTAACTGGTGAGGTTGGAAGCCAGACGACAGAAAGACTTTATAACCATGGTAACCAAAAATCCCTGTTTGCGTGAGTTATGCCTGTTGTCCCAGAATAATTATTAGTAAGGCAAACTTTCCACTCTTAAGCTTAGATGATAAATCACATGATCACCGTCTTTACATTCCTTAGTGAGAAATTTTGGTCTAACCAAAGCTATGTAAAGCACCTGAAGAAAGCTAACTTGGGGAATGAAATAATTGATTCTAGTTTTAAATAACACATTCTGGCAATTCTGCTAGCTATATTGGAGGATGGTTCAGAGAGGGCAGTCTGGAGGCCAGTGAAATGAGGAAGCTAAGTCAGCACAAGTTGCACTTTCAGTCACTTTGTTTGAAATATAGTCATAGTTAACATATCTCTTCCATCTACTTATCACTGGAGCAAATACTATTCTAAATGTTTATATGTGTTATCTCAATTAAACCTCACTGCACCACCCTGGTAGCTCAGCTGGTAAGAAATGTGCCTGCAATGCAGGAGACCCTGGTTCAATTACTGGCTCAGGAAGATCCGCTGGAAAATGGATAGGCTACCCATTCCAGTATTCTTGGGCTTCCCTATGGCTCAGCTGGTAAAAAATTCGCCTTCAATATGGCAGACCTGGGTTCGATCCCTGGCTTGGGAAGATCCCCTGGAGAAGGGAAAGGCTACCCACTCCAGTATTCTGGCCTAGACAATTCCGTGGACTGCATAGTCCATGGGGTAGCAAAAAGTCAGCACAACTGAGTGACTTCCACTTTCAGGGCTTCCCTGGTGGTTCAGATGATAAAGAATATGCCTGCAAAGCGGGAGACCTGGATTTAATCCTTGGGTTGGGAAGATCCCCTGGAGAAGGGAATGGCTACCTGCTCCATTCTGCCCTGGAGAATTCCATGGATTGTACAGTCCATGACATCACAAAGAGTCAGACAGGACTGAGCAACTTTCACTTTTATATCATCACAAGATGAATTGTATGATTATTTTTTCCTCTTCATTTTTGAGCAAACTGAGACCTAGGGAAGTTAAATTATTTGCTATCAAGAGTATCCTAATTCAAGATCAAGGGTGTCCTAATTCATACCCACAGAATCTATCAGCAGATCTCATGTTTATAACCACAGAATTATACTGCAATTTCAGAAGACTCAGGACTTCCCAGGTGGTGCTAGAGGTAAAGAACCTGTCTGCCAATGTAGGAGACATAAGAGACATGGGTATGGCAACCCACCCCAGGATCCTTGCCTGGAGAATTCCATGGACAGAGAAGCCTGGCAGGCTACAGTCCATAGGGCTGCACAGAGTCAGACATGACTGAAGCGACTTAGCACACACAGAGGACTCAAACAATGATGGCTGAGGTCAGGATTCACAGTCACTACTTGCCTAGGTAAATATGAAGTACATACATCTTCCTTCAAGTTCTCCCGTCATTTTTTGTGCCCTAGAATCACCACAGGTTTATTATTCACATATTTTTTTCCTCACCCATCAGTCTGGCACTCAGATAATTCCCCTCGACCTACAATAGATCAGAGATGTTGCCCTGGATTAAAGCTACTCTCCTCTGCTATTGCTATGCTGTCAAGGTGATGGCAGAAAAGTAAAGGTCAAGGTTTCCATTCCTAACTTAGAGGTATCATTTTAATAGAATAAGTTTATTTCAGGAAAGAAGAGTTTGACAACTTTTCCACATCTAAAAATGAGATGAAATTTTCCACCACGACCATTCTGATTCAAAAGGAAAAACTCTTTCCTTAGACAATTGTCTCAGTTCCTGTTCTGTGTTGTTGTTTAGTCATTCAGTCATGTCTGACTCTGTGCAACCCTATGGACTCTAACCTTCCAGGCTCCTGTGTACATGGGATTTTCCAGGCAGAAATATTGTAGGGCATTGCCATCTCCTTCTCCAGGGGATCTCCCTGACCCAGGGATTGAACCCAAGTCTCCTGTTGGGCAGGCAGATTCTTTTCCACTGAGCCACATGAATACCTCTTTCCTATTCTTACTATTCCATAATTAATCTCCCTAAGACTGTTAAAATTTATAATATATATCTCCTTTGTGACAATGCATTCTTACAATCATAAAACAGGTTAAGATTGGTATATTTCCAAAGTCTAGGTTATATAGTCCTATTCATGGTCACTTGAATACATAAGGAAAGAATACTGCTGCTGGCATTTGAAATAGAATGACTAATCTGTGATATTTAGGAAACAGAATTAAGAAGAATAAGAACTTGATTGCATGTGAGAGGTCAGTGAAAGGAAAAAATCAACAATGATTCTCAAGTATTTGTCTCAAGTGAATGAGTAAGTGAGTGGCTAGTGATTTTATGAAATTAACTGGGGAACTTAGTCAGAGGAACTACTTAAAGGGTTGGACAGGTGATAATAAGTTCAGTAAATATTTGTTCGTATGAATGAATGGGATGAATGAGTATAGAAATTAAAGATAACAACACTGAAATGAAAAGATTATGGAGAAGTTAATTTTAAATGGAACTGGTTCAAGCAATTCTGTCAAGGTTACCCGATAAATTTAAAGCAAAATGATTTAGGTGTCTTCCATTAGCTGGGCTTTGGGTAGGGCAAATAGGAAGTGTAGACTTATGTGCATATGAACGTTGAAATGTACATATAATCCTAAAAATGTTTGAAAATATTTAGAACATTTACATGATTCTGTTTCATGTAATAATCTATTATTGTAATTTTAATCAATTAAAAATATTGAATATTGAGCTTTTTAAAAAAAAATACCCTGCCTGATATGGCATTCAAAAAACCGTTCTAGTCCCTCCTTAAGCTTGAGCTATACTCGCTTTGGCTCAAATGCACAAAGCGTGATTTGTTCATTAACTGTTGAAGACTATTCAAATCCTTGGCTCAAATTGTCCTAAAATTTTTCGTATTTTAATTGATTGTCCCTGTATTCCATAAGATGAGAAGATACTTGGTTTGGATGACAAAGATAATTTGCCAGGTCTCATCCAATATATCTGCTAATTTTTACTTCCCTTTCCATTTTCCCACAGCCAATGGTAACATTCTTGCTGGCATACTTGTCCTGTCTATCTCCATCCCAAAGGTGACGAAGAGATCTGACAGATAGAGACACATCAGCAGCCATGCCAAATGGCTGCCAACTTGGACATATGTACAGAGCAGAGAGCATGCTAAAGTTCCTTATGCAGAGAGCCAAGAGCCCACTGACATTCACCAATGACTGAAGAACGTGTCAGGATCGCTACAGTATAGTCAAGTTTGGAGTGAGCCATGTTAAAGGTTCTGGAAAGGGGAAGATGACCACCTGGGTAGGGCACCACTCTGCTATGTATATGTGCCTCATTTGGCATCCACTTTGCATGTCTGCTGCTGGGCTTCCATCTGCCGAATCTCAATGTAATGTCACGAGATAAAAACTGAAAACTCCATGGCTTCAAAATGCATTTTTCTGCTGGCTGCCTGATGGCTGTCTGGGGACATAAAATTTAGAAAGCAATCCTTGCTGACTGACCTTCTTATATGATATGTCTGTTTTAATTTTAACTCTGCAGAATGTCTATTTAATAATCAAAATAAGCAGTATATAACTTCAAAAGAGCTTTGCAAATTTAAAGATACAAAAGTGGGAGGACATAGTCTACTACCTTATCATAGAATCAGCTCACATATAACTTGGAGTTAAACTTTGAAATATTTTTCCTTTTATCTATTGAATGTGTACCTGGAAAAATACAGTATTAACTAAAATATAATTTCACTTCTAGTATACGTTTATAACTGAATCACAGTATCTATTATTTTTCATAATAAATAAATCTAGTAATTGAAAAAACTACTCAATTGTATTTAATAAAAATTTCCCAGATTTATCTATAATATTAATGTCTTTGATATTTTCTTAGCCATATTTAGTTATATCTCTCATTTAAAGAACTAGTAAATTAAATGTTTATCAATTATTCTGGTTAATTAATATGTCTTTCTTTTCATTCTTATAATTTAAAAATATCTTCATGTTTCTTTCCCATATAATTATAAGCATTTTACTTTAATTCAGGTGTACTATAGAGTGTTTAAATGTATCTTTTTTGTGTATAAGATGTGGTAATAAATTCAATCATAGCTTGAAAAAAATTTTAAACCAAAGGACTTTTGAAGAATGGCAGTGTTTGTACTACTTAATCTTCTACAGGTAAATATAACATTATATCTCTGTCTTCAGAACTTGATTATTACAGAGTTGCAGGCTCTGTAATGCTATAATTATTTTCTAATTGAACAGCTGATCTGCTTCCCTAGTTGAGTATGTGTGTGTGTGTGTGTGTGTGTATGTGTGCGCACGCACGGGCACGCTTATCAATGCTGATCATGCTTTCTCATTACTAAAAAAAATAAAAAGAGAGAGAGATGCTTTTTGCTATTGTGGTCAACTTGCCCTAGGGTAACCCCCAACTAGTTCCATCCTTGGGCAATTAACTCCCCTTGAGTGTAGGTCAAAACTGTGACTGTATCTAACCAATAGAATTTGGAAAGGCAAGGGAATGTTAATTCCATGAATTGTTGTCGTTCAGTCACCAAGTCGTGTCCATCTCTTTGTGACCCAGTGAATTGCAGCATGCCAGGCTTCTCTATCTATCACTATCGCCCTGAGTTTCCTCAAATTCATATCCACTGAGTCACTGATGTCATCTAACCATCTCATCCTCTGTCACCCCCTTTACCTCTTGCCCTCAACTTGTCCCAGCAAGTTGGGACAGGATCTTTTCCAATAAGTCAACTCTTCACATCAGGTGGCCAAAGTATTGGAGTTTTAGCTTCAGTATCCATCCTTCTAATGAATATTTAGGGTTGATTTCCTTTAGAATTTGACTGGTTTGATCTCTTTGCTGTCCAAGAGACTCTCAAGAGTCTTCTCCAGCACCACAGTTCAAAAGCATCAATTCTTAGGCACTCGGCCCTCTTCTCAGTACTCTTGCCTGGAGAATCCCAGGGACGGGGAGAGCCTGGCGGGCTGCCGTCTATGGGGTGGCACAGAGTTAGACACGACTGAGGCGACTTAGTAGCAGCAGTAGCAGCAGCCTTCTTTATGGTCCAACTCTCACTCCCATGATTATCTTAAATTATATAAGACTCTGTCTTCGTAGACTGACCTGAAAGAGTTCTCCTGCAAGCACTGAACAATAACAGTCTTGTGAATTGATTGTGGAGGACAGCAGCTAGCAAGGAGCAGAAGACAGACTTTAGGAACTGAGAACAGCCCACGTACAACAACTAGCCAAAAAAAAAAAAAAAAAGACTTCAGTCATACAGGCACAAGGGAAATATTTCTGTAAACAACTTCAGTGAGTTTGGCATTAGATGCTTCCCTAGTTAAGCCTTCAGATGAGAACATAACCTGGCTGATACCTTGATTGCAGCCTTGTGAGAACATATGAAGAGGCTTCACCCACCTGTGCCTAGACCTTTGATCACATACACTCTCAGATAGCAAATTTGTACAGTTTTCAGTTGCTGTGCCGTTTAGTAGTTCAGTCATGTCCAGATCTTCTTGACCCAATGGACTGCCAGGCTTCTCTGTTCACGAGATTCTCCAGGCAAGCATACTGGAGTGGGTTGTCATGCCCTCCTCCAGGGGATCTTCCCAGACCAGGGATTGAACCCAGGTCTCCCTCATTGCAAGTGGATTCTTTACCAACTGAGCCACCAGGAAGGCCCAAATTGTGGCAACTTATTTCTCACCAATAGAAGCCTAATACAGACTTACACACGATTCCCCAGAACTTGTATTTCAGTAAATAGTATGGTTTGTATAAGTTGAATGGAGCTACCTTAACAAAGTACCACAGACCAGGTGGCTTAAACAGTGGAATTTATTGTTTCATAGTTCTGGAGGCTGAAAATCTGAGAGCAAGGTGGCTATGAGGGAGAATCTGTTACATATGTTTCTCCAGGCTTCTGGTGGGTTTTTTAAAGCAATCTTTGGCATCCTTGATTTTTAGAAACATCACCCCAGTCTCTGCCTTCATATTCATATGGTGTTTTCCCTGTATGCATGTCTGTGTTCAAATTTCTCCTTTTAATAATAACCTTGTTCATATTGGATGGGGACTCATTTGACTCAGTGTAACATCATACTAATTATATCTGCAATGATCATATTTCTAAATAAGGTCACATTCTCGGGTACTAGGAGTTAGGACTTCAACATAGAAATTTGGAGAGGACAAAATTCAACCCATAAGAGGTATTTAGCTTTTACTATAAAAGGAATTTATAAGAAAGGAAGAGAGCACTGCCATTTTAATTTAAGGTGTCATTTCTTCAAAATAATGAGCTCTTTCATCCCTCACTTCATCTGTCATGGTTAGAAGAGAGTGGGGACCAAAAGCATTCACATATCCATTTCTTTTTAAATGCATTTCTTTGAACACTTGGTATTCACAGTGACAGGAGCCATGAAAATACATTGCATTAAGAAGTTATGATGTCAGTTTCACTCATTAAAATGCAGAACAAGTACTTGTATTGGCTTATATAATTTGGTGTCCCAAAATACATGGACTTTGAAGATTTGAAAATTTTATGAACTACCAATATTTCCTTAGCTACGTAACTTTATTTTCTACTATATTTTTAGGGCAGAAAGTATGAAAATGTATTTGATATCACCTAAGTTTGAAGACATCATCCACTTCCAAATGATGAAGATTTTAAATAGTTAGTGAAGAGAATCCTGTGGGCTATAGAAATAGCTGTTAGCCAATTAAGCATCTTCCACCTGTCAGGTGTTCCTGTAAGCAGTCTACATATACCACTTAATTATCTTTACAGCAACCATATGAAGAAGATATCAACATCTCCTTTTCATAATGAGGAAACTGAGGAAAATTCTTTGAGGCTAGTATCACCTGCCTTCACTTCATCACACAGGTAAATACCTATTATCAACAAACATGTCATGTCATTAAGAAATTTCTGGAGATGGCACTGTTGAGCTCAAGAAGAAAACAGATAGGAACTGACAGGAAAACAATGCTGGCCTTAATCATCTTCTTCATCTTTCCTCAGCCAGAATTCCAGAAACTCAAATTATCTTTCTGAAGTAGAACTGGGTAAATATTGGACCCAAAAAAGTTTTTAAGTGGTCAGCGTGAAACTAAAATGAAAGTCAGAAGCCTGCAATTGTATTTATAGGATCCTGACTCATAGACTTTAAGAACTTCTACACTGATATTCTGTTTTTCAATTTCACACTATTAGCTCCTTCTGTATTATTTTCTGTGTATCAAAAATTGTTGCTTGATCTGAGATTTGCACAGTTTTGGTCCTGTTTGGGGCCCTTGCCTTGAAACAAACTATGAGTTATAAGAGAGATTCATTTATACTTCCAACCTGCAGAAATATCCACACATTACCAGAACTTGGGAAGTGTTCCCACAATTCTGTACCTATAAGCCCATAATCAAATGATCAGATCTGTTTCCTTCATCATTGCAGCATGACCTGATGAGTAGCAATATTTGCCTCTCTATTTCCCAGCTTAGGCTGTGATTAATTTGATTGGTTTCAAAACCTGTTTTGTCTTTCCTCTGTGCCTTGCCTGAATATTGGCACAATATGATTTCAGTAGGTTGCATTATTTCCATTTTATCTTACATACTTGAACTTCAGGCCATTTAGTCCCAACATGTAAATTTCTGTAATATTAAATGTGTGTCCAAGTCTTTGCAACCCCATGGACAATAGCCCACCAGGTGCCTCTCTCCATGGAATTCTCCATGCAAGAATACTGGAGTGGGTAGTCTCTTCTTTCTTCAGGGAATCTTCTTTTTTGTAAGACTATATGCTGCTGCTGCTGCTAAGTCACTTCAGTCGTGTCCGACTCTGTTCAACCCAATGGACGGCAGCCCACCAGACTCCCCCATCTCTGGGATTCTCCAGGCAAGAACACTGGAGTGGGTTGCCATTTCCTTCTCCAATGCAGGAAAGTGAAAAGTGAAAGTGAAGTCACTCAGTCGTGTCCAACTCTTCACGACCCCATGGACTGCAGCTTACCAGGCTCCTCTGTCCATGGGATTTTCCAGGCAGGAGTACTGGAATGGGATGCCATTGCCTTCTCCAGTTAAGACTATATGTTTGTAAATTACCAAGAGGCATGTTAACACAAAGATACCACAAATAACAACATCAAATGGCATCAAAGGAAACTGAAGTAAGTCTTGGGTAATAAATAGTCCTTGCATTTAAATCTACCATATATCATATCATGTAATTGTAAAATCAATTCTGATCTCCAATCAGCAGAGATAAAAATGGGATGATTTTCTATGATTACATTTAAATTTAAAAGTTACATAAATTTTAATTGCCATTTATCCTGTATATCTTTTTGCCACTATATAAAGATTATTGATACTTTTTCAGTGCCTATAGTCTATGAACAAAACCAATCTAGACCCGGTTTGCACTAGACAACATCTAACTGCTGTGTTCTCACAGCTTTAAAATTCATAGACCTTTAGGAGAAAACCCACTCCTTCCGAATAGAATGGCTAAAATTGTAATGCCAGTAGTGAGTGAGCGGAAAGGCTCATAATTCAGAATAGTTCTATCAATGAAAGAAAATAATTTTTAATTCCTATTCCATAAGTCATGTGTGATTTCAGTTCAGTAGCACTTAAGAGTATTCTTCTGAGAGCTAGGCACTAGATACACTCTTGCTTTAACATTTTTAAAGAAGTCCTGGTGATGACAGACACAAATTTGAAAGTAAAGCTATCTTGTCACCTTTTCCTTTTGCTTGCTCTCCCACTGCAATTTTTCCTCTTGGAAAAAAATAAGCACTTAAGCAGGTGTGTGTGTGTGTGTGTGTGATAATCAAAAGTTTTCAAAATATACAAATTATATATCCTTGTTTTTCTCATATATGCCATTTTAAATACATTCTCTTTCTTGATTTGAGTCTTATTTCATACTTATCTTTTTGTATTTTTCCATATTTGTTAAGTATGTGAGCATTATTTTCTATTCTTTCTCTCTGTAATTTCTTTAAACATTTATATTTTATATAATTAGCAATATGGAAGAATCATGACGAGTGAAAATTTGTGATTGCAAAGATAAATGCTACCTAGTGATTTACTTTTGAAAATGTACAGTAACTTACAAACAGATGAGTTTATATATAATGTGATAAATTCACTTCAATTTTCATAACTTTAGATATCTCACTCAGATTGTATACTTGTTGCAAAGTAACATGTTTCTATTTTGAATGTTTACTTTTGTGACCTTTTTGTAGCTGCAAAATTGTCATTTGAGTCTATTGCAGACAGCTGTAGTAAACAGAAACAATACAACAACATTAAATGCAGATGCTCACGTCTTACAAAATGAGTGAATGACAATTGATGATGGAACAGTGAACATGATTAACTTAGTACAGAGACTAAAATACAAAGAATAATGGTGTTATCCTTCCATGTCACTCAAAACTGCACAATACATTGACTTCGATCATCCCACTACTAGCCATGTAAGCATTACACTGTTTTCCCTACAGAATACACACAATATGATGCAATCAGCTCTTATATTCTCAAAGACAATAGCTACACAGTCCCCATATTATGTTTTGTGTTGACAAAGAGCTATTCTTGTCTGTATCTTGAAATTTAAAATATCTCCCTTCTTCCTCAGACATTTTTAACTGTAAAAAAGGGTATGAAGAATACAGTAGCAAATATTAAAATCATTTACCTTTAGCATTAAAAACTGGCCAAAAGATATTCCTTTACTTTTTACATTGTCATTTAAATTCATAGTTATGCTTCTTATATCACGAGTGGAACTAGCAATTTGGAAGCATTATAAGTGTCAACAACAAGGCAATAACTTTTACAAGGAATATTGAGGTGTTTTATCTTTTTTTCATTAGAAAAAATAAGAAACTTAAAGTTTAAGGCTGTTTTTTTTAAGGATTGATACTTAGTGGGCCTACAACAATTATAACTATAAGCACCCTATCTTAAATTATTTAATTTTTTTTAGCAAAAAGATTGACCTTTTTAAGAAAAAGTCTGAAGAAATGGCCCTAAAGCCCACCAAAAAGTAATGTGTGACTTCCCCCTGCTGGCTTAGCAGAATAATAAAGATAAGAAAACCCATATGAGAATTTCTTAAATTCTTAAATAGTGAAGTTCTATTAATTTCAAGAATTTAGAAGACTTGTCTTTTGGTAGTTATAAAGCATCTACCAGGGAGAGCAGCATTTATTTATGTATGGATGCACAGACTCAACAGCATTTATGCACATTTCCAGCTACTCACATTCACTTCCAATTAGATCCCAAAACACATTAATCCTTAACCCAAGACCATATACAACATGCACCCAGGCACATAACATACATGTGCATAGAATCTAGTCCAAATCCCTCTTTCCCCTAGTTTGGGTCTTGCTTTCAAAACTTTCTTTGGAATTCTACAGTCCTCTCACCCTCGCCAACATGGGCTGATTTTCAGGTCCTATCCATTGCCTGCTGTCTGTTGGACCTTGTAACTGAGCATGTCCCTGGAACCTCATGTGCAGCCTGGCAATCACCACTGAGAAACTAGTTTAGTATTAAATTATATATTTCAAATTGCTTAATTATTGTTGCATCTTATTAAAATCAAAAATAACCCAATCTGATGAACCAAAAATAATAGATGCATATTTTATATTACTTTGAATAAAATTTGCATGTTAATCAACTAATTGCTAAATGCCAAGAAATAACTTTTCCTATAGCCTCTTTTCCCTCTTCCTTGCAGTGGGTTTAAAATAAAAACCTAAGCCAGGTACTAAGAGGCTCTTTGAGCCCACAGCCATAAGCAAGACCCTGGTCTTTTTCTTCAGGACACTTCAGCAAGTGGACGATGGACAAGAGAACCATCCATTGCAATCAGTCATAAAACTGTCTTCAACGTGTCTTATGTGAACATGTAGGAGGAGCCTTACATAGTCTTGGGGAGTGAGAGTAACATTCCCAGAAAATATGACATCTCAGCTAAGGGCTGAAGAAAAACCTAAGTAAGTCGAGAAATATTAGGGGCAAGATAGAAATGGAAGTGTGCTGCCTTCCTTTTCATTACATGTTTTGAGTTAATCAGATAGTTCCCGATAACAAGATGTGATCTCTCTTGTAGAATTCCTCAGAATAACATATTCATCAAATGACTGATCCTTTTCACTTTAAAACATTTCCTGAAATTGAAACTCTAACTTCACAGTTACTTAAACAAATACTCCCTCACTACTATTTTGCCATTTCCAAGGTTTTCTTTGAAAGTGCTTTCAAATTATTTTCACCTTTAAAATGTCCCAAACATCAGAGACACTTGGTCTATAATGTAAACAAATTGTCTAAAAATACTCAAATGTGTTTAATGAATAAAGAAAGCATTTTCCTTTATAGTCCAAAGTGCAAGAGAGCATTTGAAATCAGTGTAGCTCACAGAGCAATTCAGATGAAAAATATTCCAAATCTTAGAGGTTACATAAGCAGAGTATTCAGGATATACTAGTTACTATGGTAACCTCACTTTTTAATTAGCAGAGTAAATAGTCTTACAAATCTTGAGGTAATGTATTGACAAGTTAAGGTTAACCATAGTAGAAGTAAATTACAATATAAATATCTCATTTTAACACAAATAAAAGAGAAAATTAGTGACCAGAATTTTTCAGAAGAAAGGTACAAGCACTTGCATGAATATTTAACTGACTCATTTAGAGTACAGATTTTTGAATCCATGATATTATAAATTTCACATATAAAGTAATATATCATTGAAAATTGCTTACAGGCATAAATTGAGACTCTTCCCATTTTTGATCCTCCAGATGCATACCTGTCCATGTTATCTTTCCATTTCAAAACTAAGTAAGTAAAAGAATTATAATAGAATTGATCCAGAACCCTAATTCAAAAAAATTCTATATGACAATATAGATTTTGATCAAATTATTGTTATTTTTCAACTTAAATGTCATGACTATATACTAGACTCTGTACTTAAAATTATACATCCCACCAAAACACTTACTAGAGTCATATATAAACATAAATGACTCTGAGAGATCAATCATTTGTCCTACACGCATGGGAACTAATAAACTAAAAACTGAATATTTAGGTCAACAGTTGAATTATTGTTTTTTTTTTTCCCCTTCCAGCACTATGACATGCTTTTTTAGGACCTTTGTGTGTATATATAAGTGTGAATTTGAAATGTCTCCTGCACTCATATTTTCAAGAAAATCCTCTGTAATCAATAGTCCCCTCTTGCTGAATTGTTTTTCTTTCCACCTATCCACCTTCAAATAAGTTTTAGTTCTCATTTTTTCTCAGAAGTTTTCAAACATCTCCAGGATTTTATTTAATCTACTTGCAGTATCTTCTGGAGCAAAGGAAACAAGGCTGTGTTTAATACCCTTCTACAATAGCTCACCTTCTTCAAGCTTATGACATTTTCAGTGGAAATGCTAAATACAATAGACTATAGGGCCATTTACTGGTATTACTGCTTTTTACAATCGCTATATATAAAACACACAATTATTCTAAAGTAAGTTAGGGAGGAGTATCTTCAGCAACCTCTTAAGGATATCACACACACACACACACACACACATATATACACACACAAAGGTTTTTGGTCACTGAACTAGAAAAGAAAGATTCCAGGAATAAATGAATGGATCTAATTTAAGATCTCAGGAATCCTTACATTCTCTCAGTACATGACTTCTTCCTGGTGGACACAAGCACTTGCTTTTTGACTCTGGATCTCTAAGAGAGAATAAATAGAAAAGAAATGAAGCTTGGCTCAAAACAGATGTGTATTTAAGTACAAGGTCCAAATCTAACCCATTTATTATCAGTTTTTTACATGAACAAATCTATTAGCTGAACATTTAATTAATATTTAAACAGGTGAAAATAAAAGCCTAAGTCAGCAATACATTTATGTAACAAAAAGAAAAAGTAGAAAATGTTAGTGATCATTATATAACCACTACATATCGAACAGCATGCATAAGAGGTATTTCCAATTCCGTTCAGAAAGACAACTATTTAAGGATTCAGGAGGTCAGATATTTTTGTCCAATTTTCAATATCAGCTTTTGAGAATTGTCTAAGATATAAGACACTCATGCAACTCCTGAGTACCTACTATATATTCTCATAACTGTCTTCCTTAGATCTTTAAAGATGGATTTATTTAGGCTTCCACTTACAGGGTTGGTTTCTGACTCACTGCTCTTTCTGAAATACTTACTCCTTAGTATAAGCTACTATTTATTGAACATTAGGTCTGTGCCAGGTGGTTTACATAAAATTTCCCATTATTTTTCAGAGCAGCAAATAGCACCGCGATTTTTTTTATATCTGGGAAAACTGAGACCTAAAATTTTCAGGAATTTGATTTGCTGGGCATAGCTGTTAAATGTTGAAAACTAGTTACAAATTAGGTCTTCTTGAGCTCAAATCCAAGGTCTACAGTCCTTAACCAAAAGTTCTCACATTTTAGCATGCTTTGGAAGTCATGTTAAAATGCATATTGATGAGGCCCACCCCTAAAGTTTCTAATTCAAATGCTTTTGCATTTCTAACAAGTTCTCAGATGAAACTGACGTTGTTGATCCTGGACTACACATTAAAAACATTATAATACACTAAATTCTCCTGAAACACACGCACACGCACACACACACACCCCATTGTAGAACAGTTGTTCTCAATACCAACTATACTTTGAATCACCTGGAGAAGATTACCAAAACAAGAACAAATGCCCGTCCTTGGACACCATACCAGACATATAAGCTATTTTTTATAGCTTATAGACATAAGCTCTTTTTATTTATGAGATTCTAATGGACATCTCCTCTTCATGGATCACAACCTTGTGAAAAAGGGGCATGTGTAACTCAGTGAAGCTATGAATGATGGTGCAGGGCCAGTCAAGATGGAAAGGTCAAAGTGAAGAATTCTGACAAAATGTGGTCCACAGAAGGAGGAAATGGCCATCCATTCCAGTATTCTTGCCTGGAAAGCCCTGGAGAGCTCCAGTGTTCTTGCCTGGAGAAAAGGAAAAATATACCCAACTGAATGCAGAGTTCTGGAGAATAGCAAGGAGAGATAAGAAGGCTTTCTTAAATGAATAATGCAAAGAAATAAAGGAAAACAAGATGAAATGGGAAAGACTGGAGACCTCTTCAAGAAAATTGGAGATATCAAACGAACATTTCAAGCAAGGATGGACAAAATAAAGGACAGAAACTTCAAGAAGCTAATAGAAGCAGAAGGGATTAATAAGAGGCGGCAAGACTACACAGAAGAACTATACAAAAAGGGTCTTAATGACCCAGACAACCACAGTGGTATGATCACTCACCTAGAGCCAGACATCTGGAGTCTGAAGTCAAGTAGGCTTTAGGAAGCATTACTACAAACAACATAGTAGAGGTGATGAAATTCCAGTTGAGCTATTTTAAATCCTAAAAGATGATGCTGTGAAAGTGCTGCTCTCAATACACCAGCAAATTTGGAAAACTCAGCAGCAGCCACGGGACTGAAAAAGATCAGTTTTCATTCCAATCCCAAAGAAGAGCAATGCCAAAGAATGTTCAAACTACCATTTAGTATTCTAGCAAGGTTAGGCTCAAAATTCTTCAAGGAGGCTTTAGCAGTATGTCAACCAGGAACTTTCAGATGTACCCATATCCAGTTTGGTTTTGAGGAGGCAGAGGAACCAGAGAACAAATTGCAAACACCTTTTGGGTCATGGAGAAAGCAAGGAAATTCCAGAAAAACATCTTCTGCTTCATTGACTATGCTAAAGCCTTTGACTGTGTAGTGAAATGAAGTAGCTCAGTTGTGTCTGACTCTGTAGCCTACCAGGCTTCTCCGTCCATGGGATTCTCCAGGCAAGAATACTGGAGTGGGTTACATTTCCTTCTCCAGGGATCTTCCCGACCCAGGGATTGAACCCTGGTCTCCAGCATTGGAGGCAGACGCTTTAACCTCTGAGCCACCAGGGAAGCCCTTTGACTATATAGATAATAGCAAAATTGAAAAATTCTTCAAGAGATGGGAGTACCAGGCCAACTTACCTATCTCTTGAGAAACCTGGATGCTAGTCAAGAAGCAATAATTAGAAACAGACATGGAGAAGTGGACTGGCTCAAAACTGGGAAGGCTGTATATAGTAAGCTGTATATTGTCACCCTGCTTTTAGAACTTCTATGCAGAGTAATCTTGATTCCAGCTTGTGCTCCCTCCAGCCCAGCATTTCTCATGATGCACTCTGCAATAAGTTAAATAAGCAGGGTGACAATGTACAGCCTTGAAGTACTCCTTTTCCTATTTGGAACCAGTCTGCTGTTTCATGTCCATTTCTCACTGTTGCTTCCTGACCTGAATACAGGTTTCTCAAGAGGCAGGTCAGGCGGTCTGGTATTCCCATCTCTTGAAGAATTTTCCACAGTTTATTGTAACGCACACAGTCAAAGGTTTGGCATAGTCAATAAAACAGAAATAGACATTTTTCTGGAACTCTCTTGCTTTTTCCATGATCCAGCAGATGTTGGCAATTTGATCTCTGGTTCCTCTGCCTTTTCTAAAACCAGCTTGAACATCAGGAAGTTCACGGTTCACATATTGCTGAAGCCTGGCTTGGAGAATTTTGAGCATTACTTAGCTAGCGTGTGAGATGAGTGCAATTATGCAGTAGTTTGAGCATTCTTTGGCATTGCCTTTCTTTGGGATTGGAATGAAAACTGACCTTTTCCAGTCCTGTGGCCACTGCTGAGTTTTCCAAATTTGCTGGCATATTGAGTGCAGCACTTTCACAGCATCATCTTTCACGATGTGAAAAGCTCAACTGGAAGGCCATCACCTCCACTAGCGTTGTTCATAGGGATGCTTCCTAAGGCCCACTTGACTTCACGTTCCAGAATGTCTGGCTCTAGGTTAGTGATCACACCATCATGATTATCTGGGTCGTGAAGATCTTTTTTGTACAGTTCTTCTGTGTATTCTTGCCACTTCTTCTTAATATCTTCTGCTTCTGTTAGGTCCATACCACTTCTGTCCTTTATTGAGCCCATCTTTGCATGAAATGTTCCCTTGGTATCTCTAATTTTCTTGAAGAGATCTCTAGTCTTTCCCATTCTATTGTTTTCCTCTATTTCTTTGCATTGATCACTAAAGAGGGCTTTCTTATCTCTCCTTGCTATTCTCTGGAACTCTGCATTCAAATGGACATATCTTTCCTTTTCTCATTTGCTTTTCACTTCCTTCCCTGGTGGCTCAGATGGTAAAGCGTCTGTCTACAATGCAGGAGACCCGGGTTCTATCCCTGGGTTGGGAAGATCCCCTGGAGAAGGAAATGGCAATCCACTCCAGGACTATTGCCTGGAAAATCCCATGGACAGAAGAGCCTAGTAGGCTACAGTCCATGGGGTCGCAAAGAGTCGGACACGACTGAGTGACTTCACTTCACTTCACTTCACTTCCCTTCTTTTCACAGCTATTTTTAAGGCCTCCTCAGATAGCCATTTTGCTTTTTTGCTTTTCTTTTTCTTGGGAATGGTCTTGATACCTGTCTCCTGTACAATGTCACGAATCTTTGTCCATAGTTCATCAGGCACTCTATCAGATGTAGTCCCTGAAATCTATTTCTCACTTCCACTGTATAGTCATAAGAGATTTAATTTAGCTCATACCTGAATGGTCTGGTGGTTTTCTCCACTTTTTTCAATTTCAATCTGAATTTGGCAATAAGGAGTTCACAATCTGAGCCACAGTCAGCTCCTGGTCTTGCTTTTGCTGACTGTATAGAGCTTCTCCATCTTTGGCGGCAAAGATGGAGTCACTGGAAAAGCTGGTTAAAACCTTACAGGACACTAAATTCTACACCTCCCCCCACCCAAAACATAGAGTGCCTCACTTGACTAGTGCTCTGCCTCCCCACATCAACCACCAGTATCAACAACTCTGGGAATTAAAACTTAGAACATGGCACTCACTGGAATCTGTGTCCAGAGAGTCAGTGCCAGCCCGCGGGTCTGCTTCAGCCAGTTATAGTAGCCTCTGCCACACTATAGTACAAAGAGTTGTCTGAATTCTGACTCATTTTTCTTTATCACCCCTGGGTTTCCAGCATCTTAGCTAATAATAGTAATTGTCCTTTTCCTCGTTAAATAGCGGATTGACAGTTCTATAGGCTGGAACTACATAGAATGCCTGCATGCATGCTAAGTCATTTCAGTTATGTTGGACTCTTTGTGACCCTATTGACTGTAGTCTGTCAGGCTCCTCTATCCGTGGGATTCTCCAGGCAAGAATGCTGGAGTGGGTTGCCATGCCCTCCTCAAGGGGATCTTCCAATCCAAGGACCAAACCCATGTCTCTTATATCTCCTGCATTCACAGGTGGGTTCTTTACCATTAGCACCATCTGGAAAGCCCCTACATATTATGCTGACAGACAGAATTAAGTTTTTCAGGTATTTAAATAAGTAAAATGTTCTACAGCCTAAATAAACTAAGTTATTTAATCATCATTCATCAAATGCCTGCTATATGCCAAATATTCTTCCAGTCTGCGTGCTGAAAAAAGAAAAATTAAGAAAACAGACAAAAAGAAAATTCTTCCTCTCATAAGAGCTTAAACTTTAGCAGAGGAATACAGATGATTCATATCTAAAATATGTAAAATTTACAGACTATAGTAAGTACTATGGGGAAGGCAATGGCACCCCACCCCAGTACTCTTGCCTGGAAAATCCAATGGACGGAGGAGCCTGGTGGGCTGCAGTCCATGGGGTCGCTAACAGTCGGACAGACTGAGCGACTTCACTTTCACTTTTCTCTTTCATGCATTGGAGAAGGCAATGGCAACCCACTCCAGTATTCTTGCCTGGAGAATCCCAGGGATGGGGGAGCCTGGTGGGCTGCCATCTATGGGGTCACACAGAGTCAGACACGACTGAAGTGACTTAGCAGCAGCAGCAGCAGCAGTAAGTACTATACTGAGGAAAAAAATAAAGATAGGGAGAATAAGAAAGAAAGCATGATTGCTAATTTTTATTTTTTTTCTTGCAGGATTTTCAAGGAAGTTCTCACTGATAAAGTAACATTTGAGTTAAGATCAGAAAGAAATGCAGAACAAGCCACGAGGTTTTTGGAGCTGGAGAACATTCCAAGTAAAGCGAAGAGCATGTTTGGCCTAAAGGAGAAGCAAGTTTGGCAGTGAGATTAGCTTTTATTGAACAAGAGGAGGTGTCGTAAAAGAGAGTGTAATAAAGTGAGAGAGAAGGTTCAGTTTCAGATTGCAGAGCCTTCTAGAAGCAATTTTAACCATGTTGGCTTTTAGTCTGACATGGGAGAGCTCAGTCAGAAAGACGATGTGATCTGAACATCATTAACAGATTCATGCTTACCATTGTACGGAGAATAGCTTACAAGAAGTCAAGCGGGGAAGCTGGGAAGTCAGTTAGGAAGTCTTATCAATAATCCAAACAAGAGGTTACACTGGTTTAGACAGTAGTGATGAATTGATTTTTTTTTTTTTAAGTGCTCAACTTCTGAATATATGTTGAAGCTGGAGACAACAGAATTTTCTCCTAAATTAAACATGTGGTTTATAGGGCAAGGAGTAAAGGACGACTCCAAGATTTGGGGCCTGAGTACCTGGAAAGATGGAGCTGCCATTTATTAAAATGGGAAAGACTTGCAGAAAAACAGGTTTAAGGGAGAAAAATCAGGCTTTGAAGTGGGATCGATTAAACAAAGATGCCAATTAGGTTACAAAGTAAAAGCTATTGGCTAAATGAGATGGTGTTCAAGGAGGAGGTCCCAAGGAATATATATAAATGTGGATTTCTCTTTGTAGGATGCTAGATGAGATCATCTAGAGAGTGGTGATGGAAAGAGGACTGAGCCCTGAGTCACTCCAACAGTTGAGAAAGGAAGAAGAATAAAGGTTTATGTTGTCCTAGAGGCCAAGTAAAGAAATGTTTTTGGGAGGAGGAAGTAGTGGATGGCACCGAATGCTACTGATCTGTAGAGTGTTGATCACTGGACTTGGCATCCCAGGTCACTGGAGTCCCTGATAAGTAGTCATGTCAGAGAAATGGGGGCAAAAGCCCAAGTTGTAGTGGATTTACACATTTTATATAAGGTGAATGCGTGCTTGTGCATCTTTGCAACTCCATGGACTGTAGCCGATCCTCCATCCATGGGATTTTCCAGGCAAGAAAACTGGAGTGGCTTGTCATTTACTCCAGAATATTTTCTTGAGCCAGGGGTCGAACCTGCCCACATATCGAACCTGTGTCTCTTGAATCTCCTGCATTGGCATCGCCTGGGAAGCCCCATAAGGTGAATAAACATTCCCAGTTTTCTTTTAAACTGAACATTTTCTAAGTAGGTCAGACATTGTTAGGCATTGATATTACATGGATAAACAATATCCCTCAAAGAGATCATAATCTAGAGAAAAGCATTTATAAGTAACCAGTTTTAAACCTCTTTGTTAAATATGAAAATGGGGGGAGGGTAGATACAGTGTTACAGGAATGATGACAAGCGAACACCCAGCTCTTTGCTTTCTACTTTTCATCTTCATGAAAAGAATTTTTCTTTAAAAGTGCCATTTCTGTAGGTGACATAAGGATAGCGTAAGCCACTAAGAAGCAGTAAGCACGGCATAGAATAATCAAATTCAGAACGGCTTCCGATTCAACACAAAGTGTATTTCCTCTTCTTATCAACAAATTAAGGTTATAGAGCTTAGAAAATGTTTGCATATTACATCTCACCAGTGTTGAGCTCAAAATAAAACATAATCTTCTTGGTTATATCTAGTGCCAAACCTAAACCCACTGACAGAAAATAGATCTGACTCTGGGCAGACTTTGTCAACCAACCCCCTCCTCTTGATTGTTTGTTTTCCTCTCAGCAAATAGAGCTCTCCCTTTCAGCCCTTAAGAGGTTTTGATACTTAAGTGGAATCAGTGACTGGGATTTTCTTTCAAGTAAGTATCGCCTCCAGCAAGGGCATCCCTCAAAATGGCTCAGATCCTCCCTCTGTAGGAATTCCTCACTTTTAACTCTCTAGTTGTCTTTCCTGATAGGGGGCCAAGGGGAGGTTAATTGGTAATTTCTCTTTGAATATGAAGCCTATTTAGCTAATTACTTGGTTTTTTTGATGTTATTTTTAGAAGACTGATTTTGAGAAATTTTCTTAGAAGTTCTTTTCTTTCCATCTACTTTCAGATGTATTTTTAAGCTTAAAGGCAAATAAAATAAGTCTGATTTGATTTCAAATATTATAATTAAGTGGATAAGCCCATAAGTGGGTAAAAATTAAACCCTCATTTTATAGAGGGAAATTAAATAACTCTTTATAAATTTTATTAAAAGGTTTGTGACTGAGAAATAGGAAACAGATTATAAAAATCAGATGTGAAAATTCTAAACCATGTACCAAACGTTGAAGTGAACTGAATTAAATGTCACTTTCTCACAGTCATCTTCCCTGATCACACCTTGCACAGTATGTCACCTCCTGTTATTCTATAGTGAGCATACTGATTCTTTTCTACATAACCTATATTATAACATGAAATCATTGGGGGCTTGCTGAACTTGTTTATTTCTCCCAATAGAATGCAAGCTCTGTGAAAATAGGAATGATGTCTTTCTTATGCTTGTAACTTAAACACTTTCCCCTATATACTTGAATGATGTTAAGAATTTAATAAATATTTGTCAAGCAAATGAAAGAATAAATGAATCAATCAATCAACCAAACAAAGGTACAACTCTCAGGTTAGAATTGTACAGCCTCCTAAAATAGTGGCTTTCAATTTTGCTGACATATGTGACATACCATAAGATATAAAGTTTACATTATTATAATTTATTACTTTGTTTCAATTATTCTTATAAACTATTTTTCATTGGGATTTTGGAAGACTCAGTATTTCCTCAATTTTTCTTTCTATAGAAGAGGTGGATTTGTTAAAATTTGTAACAAATGTTACCTTCATTATATAATGATTTCTATATTTTTACTTTTTAATTTTAGTTCATGTTTATCATTTATTTTACATCACTCTTGCTTATTTTTGCTGATTTGATCAAATTGCTACACATTATTTCTTTTCCGCTTGGGAATGTGGAATTTCTAGCATGCTTTTCCTTCCATAAAGTCCTAGTGGTTCAGCTGGTATAGAACCCACCTGCCAATGCAGGAGACATAAGAGATGTGGGTTCAATCCTGGAGAAGGAAATGGAAACCTGGTCCAGTATTTTTCCCTGGAAAATCCTGTGGACAGAGGAGCTTGGTGGGCAACAGTCCATGGGGTCACAAAGAGTTGGACACATCTGCGTGCATACACATGCACAAATGGCTCTCATCACTCCTTCTGCTCTCACAGCCAGATATCATTCTACTGATATTTAAAAATGGAAAAAATGATTTTCCTCACCAAGATGCACTATATTCTTTTCCAAAACATCCCATTTTCATTCCCTACATTCACAGTACTTTCCATGTGAAAGTTTTATGATACTATACTTCTCCTATTTTCCCCTTCATCCCTAGATGAGAGACGCTTGAAATAATGTACCAGCCTTCCACTACCTTACATCAACTCTTAGCTGAGATATTCTAAAACTTAAAGTATCAAACATTATCAGAGTTCCCTGTGTTTTCTGTCTCTCCTATCTTAATTATACTAAATTAACAGTTCATCACACATAGACTCAGTTCATCTATTTAAGCAACAATTACCCTACAGCATTTTCTACCAATTCTATTCAATTTCATTTACTCTAAATTCTGGTCAAACATCCTAAACTGATCAATGACTCAGAAAAGGATATTCCCTTTGCTTCAGTTTGAGGTCCTACAGAACCCTGCCTCACACTAAAGAGGAGTTTGCCCTATGCATCCACTCACATCAAGAAGTCTGATAAAAATATTGGGTTCAGCATCATACTTCATTTCTTCTAGGGCTGTTTGGAACACCTAACAAGACCTCTCTTTAGCTTGGTCCCATAACTAAACCCCAAATTTATGCCAGAAGGTAAAGTGGCTCAGTGGTAAAGAATCCTATTGAAATACAGGATACACAGGCAGGAGACACGAGTTCAATCCTTGGGTCATGAAGATGCCCTGGAGAAGGAAATAGCAACCCACTCCAATATTCTTGCCTGGGAAATCCTACAGACAGAGGAGCCTGGTGGGCTACACACTCCATCGGGTTGCAGAAGAGTCGGGCACAACTTAGCGACTAAACAGCAACTCAGTATGTTTATTTCTAACATAGACCTCAAAACACAGCCTCCACCCGCCAAGTGGGCTTTATGTTTACCTTGCACTTTGGGCTCAGCACATACACCAACTTTCCCATCTTATAGTCATTCAACTTTATAGCTCAGCTGCCAGCCCCCACTTCCAAGTTTACCCTATTCCACATTCATCTATGATCTGCCACAGACTCTCCCTAAATAAGAGAATCATAAATGATAATATTCTAAGTAAGTAAGTAAGTCACTCAGTCGTGTCCGACTTTTTGTGACCCTGTGGACTGCAGCCCACCAAGCTCCTCAGTCCATGGGATTCTCCAAGCAAGAATACTGGAGTGGGTTGCCATAAGGCAGTCTTAAAACACAAAGACTTCTAGTTTGATAAATCCAGCCATATAGTTTGAATAAAATTGGAAAAGGTAGTAAATTTAGAGACCATATCAAAATTAACCTTTAAATCCTGCCTGTTATCAGTGGTTAAGAGAATATGTACAATATCCAAACTGATTTTAACAATCATTCAATAGGACAACATCTTCAACTATATAGAAATAACCTAGCAGCTTTTATGTTTTTCAGCAAAAAGTATGCAAATTAGCAGAGCCTTATGTGCATATTCACTTCTGAATCAACAGCCATTCCTGTTCTCTTTATTTTTTTTTGTATTTTTTTTTTTTTACACGAACTCCCAAACATGAACTGTTCTCTTTAAAAAAAAAAAAAGATGTGGCTCTGAAAAATTACTGACAATTAGGATCTTAGATAATGGTTCTCAACTTTGCCTGCATAATAAAATCAGCCCAGACTTTTAAATACTAATTAAATAATGGTTGGACGTGTAACCCCACTTACAGAGTTTTGAAAGCTCCCACATAGTATGCAACCAAGTATCAGAATCCTTGCTCTATGTAGCAAAATCAAAGATACTCAAAAAATGGAGGATGGCCAGTGTTGAGAGAGAGGGCAGGAGGAGAATAAAATAAAATAAAAATCAATAAAAATCACTCTGAGTTAGGAAGCAGGTGGTTACTCAAAGAAGCTTCCAGGCCTAGCTCCTAAGTTTTATTTAAATTCCTAGACACAAGAAACTACTTACAAGAGGAACTCTTTGAGGACCTTTGCCTTATATTACTTAGCAGTTACACTGGAGGGGAAGTTGATTGAAAAAACAAGAGAATCTTGTGCTTTTTTAAAGAGTGGCATGGGTTGCCCCAGTGAAGAGATCAGAACAAAAGCAGTTAAGTAGACTTTCTCCATAGTCAGGGTGAGAAACATGTGGGAGGTTCCTCCCTTACACAGACCCCTGTGATGCTGGGAGTTGCTAGGATTATAAAGGTCCAGGTGATAAAGAGAACTCAAGCTGCAATCATGAAGCATTTCTATGTAAGCGCATCCAGTAAAGATCCTAAAAAGATCTGAGAAGAAAGGGACCTGATTCATTTTAATTTGCTCCCTCATCATAAATAAAATTTCATTTTTATAACTAATTCTGTATTTATAATTTTGTACTCTCTCCCTCAAAGAGGGTCCTTCAAATTTATTAAGCTTCATGCCCCACAAAACTTGGATCCAGGCTTGCCCACAGTTGACATTATCTGCTAAATAAAAATTGTACAAGAAAGCACAAATTTGAATCCAGTTTGCTTTCTTCTCACATATTCATTATGAAAAGAAAATGTAGAAACGTGCAATCAGTTAATGAAAGAATCGATAACACTGAAATAGTTTCTCATAGGACTCAAAGGGATAAGGCAGCTTTCTTTATGCTCCGGTCAATTCTTTTTATTCAGGAAAATAGTTGGTGTTTGGGTAATACTGAGGTTTAGAAACAGTACTTTGGATTCTGGAAGACTTTTCTCTTGTGACTATTTATGCTGTTGGAAAGCCACTAAACATCTTGGAATATTTATTAGTAATTTCAAACTTTGCAGCATTTGTTTTCAGACACCTACTAATACCTAAACAGTGCATCCAAAGTTACAAGGCACCATTACACATTACCTGGTACAATTCTCATATGAACCGATGAGGCAAGCATCTCAAGCATTTTTGTCAGGCCTCTCCTGGAGGCTGTTGATGAAAGTGGATGAAAGTGGATCTTTCAGTTCAGTTCAGTTCAGTCGCTCAGTCGTGTCCAACTCTTTGCGACCCCATGAATCGCAGCACACCAGGCCTCCCTGTCCATCACCAGCTCCCGGAGTTCACTCAGACTCACGTCCATCGAGTCCATGATGCCATCCAGCCATCTCATCCTCGGTCGTCCCCTTCTCCTCCTGCCCCCAATCCCTCCCAGCATCAGAGTCTTTTCCAATGAGTCAACTCTTCGCATGAGATGGCCAAAGTACTGGAGTTTCAGCTTTAGCATCATTCCTTCCAAAGAAATCCCAGGGTTGATCTCCTTCAGAATGGACTGGTTAGATCTCCTTGCAGTCCAAGGGACTCTCAAGAGTCTTCTCCAACACCACAGTTCAAAAGCGTCGATTCTTTGGCGCCCAGCTTTCTTCACAGTCCAACTTTCACATCCATACATGACCACAGGAAAAACCATAGCCTTGACTAGGCGGACCTTAGTCAGCAAAGTAATGTCTCTGCTTTTGGAAAAGAAATGCAAAAAAGCAAAATGGCTGTCTGGAGAAGCCTTACAAATAGCACTGAAAAGAAGAGAGGTGAAAAGCAAAGGAGAAAAGAAAAGATATAAGCATCTGAATGCAGAGTTCCAAAGAATAGCAAGAAGAGATAAAAAAGCCTTCCTCAGCAATCAATGCAAAGAAATAGAGGAAAACAACAGAATGGGAAAAACTAGAGATCTCTTCAAGAAAATTAGAGATACCAAGGGAACATTTCATGCAAAGATGGGCTCGATAAA